>CABFWB010000657.1:222335-239209 GCA_902151455.1 Timema bartmani | reverse complement strand
CCCCCCCCCCCCTTAATTTTCCAAGTAAATTCAAAACCCATGTATAGAACATAATTGTATCTGTTACCATAAGTTTGGTAATTTTAAGTAATAAAGACATACATTCATAATAAATTTAATAGAAAACTGAAATGCCCTATTTTTTCAGTTCATTTTTCTCACATGAGAAAAAACTCTTTCACAAAAGTATCGTAACTAACACTAGGCCTAATTGTGATTGCATAAAATACAAACAATAACAGAATATTAACGGCAAAGGGTAATAGTTATTGACATTTTCACCACAGTAAAAAAAAAATTGAAAAAAAATCATATTTGAGTATTGTAAATTTAATTTTAACACGACGTGGATTTTCAACCTTAGTACATACTTTATTTTTGTCATATTTTTTATCAATCCTAAGAAATTATAAAGCTGGATATCAATCAAATTAATACACTTTCTTGTTTTGGTTTGAATAAAATATTTTATTATTTTTAAACTTACGTTAAATATTGTTGTGATACTATACTTGATTGTGTGCACATGGCTTGTAAAAGAAATAACAAGTATTTAATCAACCCTAGTTTAAAGGTTCATTAAGCTGCCTTGCACAATATGATTCTTTACAGGGTTGATACATACACTTAGTTTAACTTGAAAAGTAGTAGGCTTACTTTGAATAGTTCAACTATGGCGTAGCTTATACAATAGAAATATAGTATGGATGTAGTGGGGTGTTAATTATGGGGTTCAAACACCCCACATCTACCCAAAACTTTCTGAAGTTTTTAATGTTGATCGCAAAATAATGTTTGTGAAACTATTTATTTTAATTTGATTCTGTAATCTGATCTTCAGAGATAGGAGTTTATCAAATAGATTCTAGAGGCATCTAACTTTGATAGCAATAAAAAAAAGGCGAGGAGCCTTCTAAATAGCTTTATTTGGGCATCAAAATTTCTGGAATAAGATAATAATTTCTAGGGGATCTAATTTATTAAAAATTTGGTCAAGCACTACTTTAAAGAGGCATCCAATTCTCAAAGATTTGTTGGAGGAGGACTACTCAAAATATCCTCAAGGAATACCCAAATTAAAAAAAAAAATCAGGGAAGGTCTAATCTAAATTTCTCTTAAATAAGTATAATTTTCAAAAACTCTCCACTTTTGAGGACCACTTCAAATACGTTCTAGGGCAGCCAATTTTAAAATATTAACTGGGATGAAGAAAAATTTATAAAAAATTCTAGGGCATCCAATTTTTAAACATTAACTGGGAGGAAGAAAAATTCCTAAAATAAATAGCTTGATATCTCCCCTTACCCCCCATTACACAAATAAGGTACCACCACCACTTTTTAAAATAATTGTCTTATTTCTTATAAGTCTTAACATCATGTAATAAACTTGAAATTTGATATTCTCCCAAAATTAAATTTTCTTTACGCCCATGAGACTTGGACCACTACTTTCATGGTAAACGGAGTGTACATTTACGCTGGATATTATATTCCAAAATGAAAGAACACCAGAATTTAGGGCCAATGTTAAATCTCCCAAGTGAAATATTTATTTTGTTGTGTACACTGAACACCATTTAAAAAATTCTTAATATCCTCTAAAGGCATCAAATTTAAAAAAAGTTGCCATTAAATTACCACTTAAAAAGTTAGTAGAGGCATCTAATTTTCAAATAATTATTAGGGGAAGATAACGTTAAATAGCATCTACAGGTAATAAATTTGCCAAAGATTTCTAGTTGAGCAACACTTTATGTAGCTTTAAGAAAATTCCAAATTAAAAAATTCTTCTGGGTGAGAACTACTCCAAATAACTTCTAGAAAAGGATAATTACCGTAAATTTTTCCAAGTGTGGACCACTCTAAATATCTTTTGAGGGTATCCAAGTTTCGAAAAATTATCAAAGGATAGCTTCCGATTCCCCTTTTGGCTTGTTAGCCAGGACTTTAAAAACACCCTTATTTATTCACTAATCACCCTTATTTCACAAATACCATTGGATAGTATTAACTGTAAAATAAAAATATATACGGGGCCTACCTATCATTTTTAATTGTTGACCGAAAAAAATTACTACGTTCTTCCGTTGAAAGTATATATTACTATGCATTCAAAGGTTCTTCCCCACACAGGTTCCTATTATCTTGTTACTATATATAATGACAAAGAAAGGCATACAAAAAGGTACTAGCCATGAAAAATAAACCTCCTTCAAATAGCTTCAAAAGTAATCCACGGTCTAAAATTTTACTTTCTAGGACCTCTGGACTCCCTCTTAGTTGAGGCCCCCCCCTACTTTCAAATATCTTCCGGAGCCCCTGACAACGCGGGTTTTAAGTTTTGTTGATTTTCAAGATAAAATTACCAAAAATACAAACTTTTAATGCAGGTGAACGATAAATTCATTTCAAATCAATTTTTTTTCATTACATTCCTTTGTTGGCAAAGATAATTTTATGCTAAAATGAAACATCGGGCTATAAATACTTTTTGAATGTTATAGTCTGCAAGATTATAACTAACAACATCACAAAAAAAAAAGTTTATGTTTGTTTTGTAATCTCATCAGAAAACCATTCAATGTGGAATAGTAAAAATATAAAGTAACATTCAAATATGGAATCTTTTTCGACCAATTGAACAACCCTAAGCAAAATTTCTGGGATTATTATTTTTATGGTTGTTTATCTATCCAATGACTAAAATAGCATTTTAACCAGGCTCAATGTAAGAAACCCATGATATAGTACTGTGTGAGGTAAAATTTAAATTTAAAGAATAGTGTAAAACGATTTGCAGCCCAACTCTATAATTTATGTACTCTTTCTTCATTGAAGTTCTGCCGTAAGTAAGTGAATGTAATCTTCACACAGTTGTCACCGTCACCGACAAGGTCTGAATGTGTGAATGATGCCCGGGTGTAGAACAAATGCATACGGTGAAATTTCAATCTACATTTATGGGGGCTGGAGCGTGGCACCCGCATCATGGCCTATGGAGATTCGGGGACGCGTCCCTCCCAATATTTTATCAAATGGGGAACCGAGAAATAGGATACATTGGCGTGGGGAAAAAAACACTATCCCGTCTACGATATTTTTTTACAAATCAATAAAAATATTGAGAATTTCTTACTATTGTACTGAATACAGTAGGCATGCGGGCATTGAATTCTACAAAAATATTCCTGCACCAGAATATAGCCAAGGTCCAAGGAGGGAGGAGGAGCGTTTTTGGATGAGTTTGTGATTTAATTGAAACTATAGACGTATTATGTTCCTGCTTGTAAATAAGGTTGGATAGAACAAGAATGAATTACATAAAGAAAGTCTACACATTAAATATCACTAAAAATATGAAGAAAAATGTATTTTCACTGAATAAATACATCAGTGACACTCGCTTTTCACAGTTCAAAGTGATGCTTTTACCCCTAATTGCAATACAGCTGACACAAATTCTGGTGATTGCATCATCTTAAAGTATCTAACAGTTAATACATTGACAGAGTGGGGGAAGGGGAAATTATTTAGTAAAAATAATACTTTATTTATTTTATTTATCTGCTTCGGTGGCCACGTGGTCTAAAGGGCTTCTCTCGTGTTGGATTAGACTGTAGAATACGGGGAGATTGGGATTCAATCCCAGTTGGGTGCACTGATGGTGGTTTTTCTAAATGGTTTTCAAATCTCCCTCTGCACAAGTGCGGGTGAATTTCCTCTCAACTAAACCTTCCTAATACCTAGCCCATTAGTGTAATTAGTACATAGGCGTTTAAACCGAACGGGTTGTAAGTGAAACGTGATGCTATAAAAAAATAGTGTTATGAAGGTAAGGGAAGATATATCTTTATCCCTCCAATAAACATAAGGTGGTGACATGAGTGGTTGAGGGATGATATAATATTGGAATTAAGATGTGGGACTAAACCAAAGCACTCCGAGAAGACCGATTCTTAAACCCCCACTCAGTGACATGGTTTCAATATTCAGGTCACTTATCAAATACCGTTCTGACGGGGCTGGGATCCAAACCAGAAGTCTAAGACTTTTCTTTAATTTGTGTGTGTAAAAAAAAGTTTGTCACAAATATTAAATTGTTGGCAAATCACAAAAAGCTGTTCATATGTGTATGGTGATATTTTTGGGAGGAAATAACCAATTAATGTTGTGCACCAGTGTTATCTGGAAAAATAAACTGCCTGAGAAATCACAGGTGAAATTAAAATTAACGGGGACTGGCACAACCTGTCAACCGCTTCGAAACCACTGTATCCCGCCAGACGTGTTTCCCCTCTCTCTCCTTACCTGCTCTTGCTGGGTCTCCTTCCCCCACTCTAAGCTCCACGTGGCCAATTAGGAATCGGAGCTGCAAGAGCGCGTCACCAGACGGATTCATAATCGCAAGATTTCGATATTGGTAAACTTAGGCAGATTTTCAGTGGTTACTATACAATATTAATACACCACTTTGTTAAGAATTTGGTATCTATATTTTTATGTATCTATAGCCATGTTTCCAGTTATAATTTTCTTGGAAAATTATTTGACGATTTTTGAAGGAAAACATTATTTATAAAATACATTTTTTAACACACAGAATCATTTAATAGTTCTTTCTTTTATTGTGGAAAAATATTAAGTTTATATGTCATATCTACGACAAGGTATAACCCTATAACAATACCTCCAAAATACGTCACTTTATGACCCTATGTAGGACTCTTGAACTGCTTTCGAATTGAGGTCAGCGCAGCCGGAATGGGGAGGGGAGGGTGAGGCTCGTCACATGTTCGGGCAATCCGTGAAGAGTAGTTGTCATAGCAACCGATACACGTTGCCATATTTCTTGACAGTTACTGAGTATGCTTGCGTAGTAGTAACGCGCTAAATGCCACTATGTGGCAACTATGCTTCCCAGCCTATCCACCACGCAGATCCTAAAGCAGTTTAACTCACAGAATATATCCCTGCCCCATTCATCAGTTCCCAACTACCCGCTCATAAGCCCTTGTTTCTCAAAGTCATCTTTATAAATACTCCTCTATTCAAGGAGTGATAAGATAATGTATGGAAACAACGTGAGCTCCTTAGAAACCAGAGATGATAAGACTTTTATTTTGCTCAGTGATTCAAATATTACAATACTGCAGCGATACAAATAGTCATATTTTCAAACATTTATTGTAAGGTAATACTAATTCTCAAATTTACGAACCTATAGTAATTAAAGATCTTTCAATAGAGCTTGTTAAGGTCGCCTCAACTACAGATATAGTAATGAATGTAAAACATTTAAATGTGTATTTTTTTAATATGAAGGAAGCCTCAAATAACCAATAAATATTTTCAAACACGTAACGTTGTCGTTGAAAGATTTGCTATTACATAATATTTAAATTAGTGCAAATATACTGGTGTCTAGATATACCATCCTACCATGTATACAATACATTAATTTAGACTTTGATTCAGTATTCAGAATCTGAAAAGTTATCTACCACATTCATATTGTATGTGGAACTATAGAGATAAAGTATATATTAAGGATATGCCTAAATATTATTCCAAGTTTATAACTATGAATGGAAAATTTTTTCCAAATCACTAAAAAGGATCTGCCCTTATAGTTGTTTTCCACCCTCCTTTATATAAAGTATTTGAAAACAATATTCGTGTTAGCTCGCCCTCGATATATAATAGTATACAAATAATAACAGTTGATAAATATAAACAAATTTGACCCCATTATTTTCCTAAACTTATTCTACACCCCTCTCCCACGCAGAATCAATTTTGGAAGAATTTACTTTACTTTGAATTAGTGGACTGGAATTAGATTCAGAATAATTTTCTTTACAATATTGTTTTTTATTCATTTTAGAAAGGTATAGATAAGCTCCTTTATATTTGGCGCAATCAATTGAGAATGGATAAAATATTAATTGATGTTTATATGTTTACATTATTTTACAATAAAAATTACAGTGAAGAGTCCAAGTGATTGTGTTTAAAATAATGTTTAATGACCCGCCGTTGTTCCCAGCTGCTCAAGGAGCGACGTGTGCGGGCATAGTCCTTGGATGGACGTCTCCAATTCTACCTTACCTGCAGATTAGCTCAATAGAGAGGGAGTGAAGCCCCAATCACCAGTGAAGAAAGTTCCTGGATTGCCTCTCTACTTCCACTTGGAGCCCTCGTAGGGGCCCTTGTAGGAGGGTATTGTGCTGACGCCTTCGGCCGGAAGTGGACCATTCTAGGATCAGCCATACCCTACTTCGTGGGTCTAGCTCTATGTGCCATCTCCACCTCTGTAAATATATTTTTACTATCATAATCAACATTATCCACACTATATCATATACCCATCTTTATATTAGCCCTAACGTCCTCAATGTGCTACGATACTATAATACCTAAATTATTATATTAGAAGATTTATTTAAAATAAAATTATATAATGTAGTAAATCACATTTGCTCAATCTGGTAGAATGAATAACAATTATTGTTATCAAAGAATCGCAAATGACCCTGTCATATGTATACGTTTTTAAACTTTAGTGACAGTAATAAATATTATCACACTGATACTTATCATCAAATCCATCATCCATATACTAATTATATTTATAAATCATTATTATATTATCATCATATTGTATCTTATTTATTAATCACATCATCCCCACCACAGAAATAGTGTTATATTTATGTTAAATATTTTGATCGTCATTAACAATGATTAACCAATATCACTAACACCATTAATATTAAAATTAAAATAACTTTTGTCTTTATAAATGTCATTACAGTCACTACTCCCCAACTCCTGGGCCTACTTATTAGTATTATTATTATTAGCACCACGTCTTACTACCCGTTCGGGTTATGCGCACTTACGCTAATGTGTAATGGTAGCGTGATTGTGAGATGAAATGGAGGACCTACAGTTTAGCGTGGAATCCGAACCACGGTGGAGGCCTGGCATTCCTCACATTCACAGCTTGTGATTAATACATGTCTTGTCAGAGGTAAAGGAAGGGTTTGGTATTCAGATAAATATGTGCCAGGACCGAGAATTGGGCCCCGGACCCTCAGCACAGAAGTCCGACACCTTACACCTAGACCATCAGGTCACCCTCTGGGCCTACTTGTCACGATGGTTCAATGGGACGGGGTTAGAGAGCGGCGAACAACACTGTTGAATTTTTTTGTTCCCTGGATGAATTTTGTGGTTTTTGGTAGATTTTGCATCGTTAAGTCTGAATTTGATTTTGAAATTGCTCTATCATGTAAGGTTTCTGAGAAATACTTATAAACATTTTTTAAGGTTTAAGAGAAAATTAAGTTTTGGTGCTGGTTTCAATATTAAATGAAATTAAATAAAAATTAAATAGTTTACACTTTAATTCCTAATTTGATAATAATCTGTGGGCACACTTCTTCTAATAACAATCTTCCTAATCCCTAACCCACTAGAGTAATTAGTGGATGTGCGTATAACACTTACAGGTAATAATAAAATAATAGTTAAATGAATAGTGAAAGAGAGAGAGTTAATAGTTTCTTATTAATTTAGGCTTGAAGAATGAAACAAACTAGCGAATCGCAAAGTATACCTTTCAGCCAACAAAATATTTCCGATTGATCTCCTCTTGTAATTATTGGAAGCCTCTCGCGTAAATTGTCAGCAGTAGTCGGCTAACATGCTGGAAGTCCGTTTGCCTTGATAGAGCTTCTACATGAGCGATATGTCTTGGTGAAACCTTTCACCGTCTTCATCACTGACATTCTCGAGGTTTTTTGAAAAAAGTCCAAACAAGAATAGAGAAAATGCATTTTAACTACATGTAGGTGTCAAAAATTTGCTCTACTAGCTGCCTGTAGATGGTTGCTTTCAATTTGCTCTACTAGCTGCCTGTAGATGGTTGCTTTCAATTTGCCCAGGAAGTTGTCAACAACAAATTTAAATGCTTCCCATGCCACCTTTTCATTTTCTAAGAGGGATTCATAAAAAATATTGTCCTTCATAATTTCCCTTAACTGAGGGCCTACGAAAACCCCTTCTTTGAATTTTGCGTCTCTGATTCTTGGAAACTTTCTTTGCAGATATCTAAAACCTTCCTCATTCTGCTCCATTGCCTTCGAAAAATTCTTCATCAGTCCAAGCTTAATGTTTAATGGAGGCAGCAATATTTTATGTGGATTTGCAATTGGTTTGTTTGATGAATTCTTTACCTCCTTGGTTAAAATGCTCACGCCAAACCCATTATTTTACCTCATAGCTATTATTTCTTTAGAGACTATCCCATTCACACACACACACACACAAATCAAAATATAGTTTAAAATGTTTCATACTAAGTAGAAGAGCTAAAAATTTTAAGTATTCACAAACCTTCCAATTATATTTAATATACTTTATACATAAGCAAAGTTTCCATATTTTCTTATTTCTCTTTCATATGACTTGGATGACAAATGGGCATGTAAGGCAAATCATTTCCGGTGAGAAGCAGAACAGCTTTAAAACTTAACTTGTATGAATCTATGAACAGTCTCCACTTTTCCGGCTTATGTTCAATGCCCAATTAATTGACCAATTTATCAATATCACTACAATATGATGTATTACAATTCAAGGAAATAAAAGGTGAGAGGTCTTTCTCACGGTTGCGATGGATAGAATCTCTTGCATTTTTATCCAGAAGATTCCGCCCCCTATGTCTAGAGGAGAGTATATCCGCTTTATTCTTCTTATTCCATATCAAATCATTTAATTCTGTCTGGGTATTTAAATTGGGTTTTTATAAATTCGTTAGCATATAATATATTCTTAAACATATTTTTTCTGAAACACCTTGTTATTTATCTGAATCCATCCATTCAGACCTTGTGATTCATACATTCTGTCAATGAGATACTAGCAGTTCCTCACTATGTGACACTGGTTCCATCGCCGATCGAAGGTACATTTGGGTACAAAATATCATGCTTGGTTTTAGAGGTGTGATCAGAAATGTTATTCAACCAAAAGTAGCAGGTGGAGGTTTGGTCTTTCGGTTTTCTTCAAACCATTGGCACAGCAAATTGCATAGTATGTCTTTTTACCATTGAGCCTAGATCTAAGATCTACAATGCATGTTGAACAGCAAATAAGGAGCGCCCATGATTTATCTTGGTCACTGAGATTGCACCCAAAATATAGCCTATACGCTTTATTTACCACTGGGTTTATTACTCTCCTTCGAGACATGAGAGTGAAATGGCCACAAATGTAGCAGAATACATTCACATTATTCACACACCGATGGGAAATAGCTTGGAAACAAAAATCACATTCTAATATAATATATTGGAATCATATAACCACAAAAGAAATAAAAATACACTTGTAGATAGATAGTTAGTTTATCACAATATGTCCCACTTTTCAATGCACTCGCACCACGTTTCCAACTTACTAAGTCCGTTTCCGATTCAAGACTGCTGTCCCACCCAGCTGACTTCTGAATCTCTAAGATGACAGTCACCACTGCAATAAATTCCGCCTGATCCGTCACGTCTGGTTACTTAGGGTGACGGACACTCACATTTCACTAATCTTATCTAATCTAATCTAATCTAATCTAGAAATTACCAACTTCTTACACTAATGTATGAATCCTCAACAATATTTAAAAGCAACAATTCACATGTATACTGTTAAGAGTTGTCATTACATTCAGACAAATATTTGGTAGTAAAATAACACATTCAAGACAAACTGTGGGTAATAGAAATAAAGTAAAGTATTATCTGTTTATATAGATTGACATTTTATCAAACTTAGCTTAGTTCATGCAGAAAGCAATTTCTTTGTGTATCAGTGTAATTGTAGGGTTAGTTTTGATCTTCTTCTAAAACCCTCATCACATTAAAAAGCCTGGTTGACACGGTATTAGTTGACTAATGAAGCACATTAATTTAGCTGCTTACGCACAACTTGCTACGAGCATAAACGGACATCAGCTAACACACTTGCTTTCGTGGCCAGCCTGTATATGACCGTAATGGCTTCACAGATGAAATGAGGTCGATACGGAATGAATGCTAATTTTTCAATTTATAGTTTGTTGTGATAGTATAGTGGTTGCGTTGTTGGTTAAAATAATAAAACTTCATTTATTTAAATTCTTATTTACTATTCACTTGCACCAATTCTTTAGCTAGCGTGTTAAATTAATTAACGAAATAATATATTTAAATTATTATTCACACTTCACGCGTCTTGGTTAGTATGAGAGTGGCCGTCAACAGATTTAAGATAAATTCACAATATCAAGTGCTTTAGCCGTAATGTAATTTAATTACTATTATTATCTATCACGCCTGATTATTTTTCCTCTACTACTAATTCGACCCCCGGTGAATACCCACGTGGTTAGCGCGAGGTGTTGATCAAATATTCACAAAGCTTGACTCCCAAGAATTGACCCGGGAGCGTCCTTGGCGCAAGCCCAGCGAGACAGGAGTAACGAGTCTCTTAATCAACTCAGGTGATATTTTTTACAATATCATGGAAACATTCCCATTGGTCCTCTAGATCCAAAATGAACGAAACTAACTGTCCCGCGGACCGTTAACGGTCCAAGACAAGGGAAGAAAACTACCCCCCTTAACAAATTTTAGGAAGCGCTTTGTTGTTTGGCAGCAACTCTCACAATAGTCCATAATACCCGGCTAGCAAGTTATTAACCTTGCCATCTCCATTACTGCCTACAAGGTTGCTAAAACATTTTATTTTATAACGTGTTAAATAAATAAGCAGCAAACTAGCACCGTATAAACAGACAAGCAAGCAACTAGCAAACAAGTCCATTTGCAAGTGAAAATGTTGGTAGCCTTCCAACTTTACTAATGCAAGTAGACAATTCAAAATGGCGGCAACTAAAAATTGCTGTGCGGGGGACACTTATTTGTGGAATGTTATTAAAATAATGTTTTGTGGAATTTTAAGCACCGGATTTAAAAAGATAAGAATGCGAGGGATATTGCACTAGAGGTTATTGTAGAGAGATATCAGGTGTACATATTCTCAAGAATCGTCCAGAATAAAGTGTTACTTAAATATTGCAAATGTGCCATGTGAAAGATATTATTTAATATCGGTTCACAAATGCTATAAATAATTTTATCAAGCCATTATTTCCTACCAATCAACGTGGCATGTGTAATTTTTTTACATACATTCACAAAATATAATAAAACATTGTAGTACCGTGATTAGTTCCGGCAACATAATTTTCGTGTTATCGGCAAGTAAGGTATGAATGGCCGGCGGTTTTCACGTGAAATCACCAATTTCCAATCTCCGTATTCGACACTTTAACCAATCTTTATAAGTTTTAATCAATAATGTTCAGCCCATACACTTCAAACACTTGGTAGTCATGCTTTGACAGCTTGAGTAAATACACAACATAACATTACTGTATCATTGCAAACCAGATAGTTTATATTAAACCGATCTACAAATAAACTCATTATTATTTAAAAAAATATTTTAAGCATTTAACAATTTATTTTGTTATTACTATACCAACATTTAAAACAGGGTTGAGAAAATCTGGTTTAGGCCTATTGAAAAAATACCAAACTGGATTAGTTTGTATTGGGATTTATTGACCTTATTTGAATTTAATTTTATTTACCATGTATTCTAGGTGAGTTAACAGATCAAGCAAAATAATTCAATAACTAATTGGGATCAACTGGAATATATTTTAATGTATTAAGGAATTAAGAAATAGGAGACATAATAATCACTAACTTTTTTATTTTGTCCATATAAAACTTTTTTTTTTAAAAAATAGGTCAACTCAGACTAGTGTAAAACACACGGCTGCTTGACTATGACCAGTTTTTACATAACTACCTTTCAATATGGTTTAGGGTCTCCTTCCTCCATACTGTACAGCGACTCAAGCTGTAGGATATTCTCCTCATAAGTTACTGTAGCTTGGTAGCTGAGTATTTAAAGGACTTCGAAGTAGACCCTTAACTGGCTTCCGTCTTTGACCCCCCCCTTTTTGAAAAGGTCTAAAACTCGCTAATATATATATTATAACAAAAAGAGGGATGTTTATCCTGAGCTACTAGTTATGTCAATGCTCTTGTGTTACCCTATTTGAAAAAACACTCTGTTTTTTAAAATATGACCTGATGTGCGTACTCAACTGTTTATATAGAAAAATTAACAGTAGGATTAATCAGGCTTACATAATTATTGCATGCTTTTAGTTACCAAAGCCTGCAAGCTTTGATATTATCATTATTTTTAATCTTCATAAAATTAATTTATACAAGAAAAATTAATAACTAAACATTAATTATTCTTCATTTATTGATAAAATAATACTATTTTTTCAGTTTAAAATAAATTATTTATTTTATAAATATTATTCATCCATTTATTAAGCACGTGTGGTTATAGCTCAAGCTACTTTGAAAAAATTACAAGTGTTTGAGTGGGCTGCTTAAAATGTTTAAATTAATTAAGTTTAAAATAATTATGCGTGCCTAAAAGTATACAATATAATATGTTTTTTGAAGTTCAAAAGGTTTGAATAGATGTGTAATATTGAATATTATAGGTTTTTATGGTAAAATGTTCAATCAAGGATTCATTGATTAAGGAGGGGCCAAGATATTTGGAAATTGTATTCTAATAAATTATTCTAAAAGTATACAATATAATATGTTTTTTGAAGTTCAAAAGGTTTGAACAGATGTGTAATATTGAATATTATAGGTTTTTATGGTAAAATGTTCAATCAAGGATCCATTGATTAAGGAGGGGCCAAGATATTTGGAAATTGTATTCTAATAAATTATATTGGGTGTGTTTCACTTAAAGCCTAGGTAATTTATTAGTGAAATAAGTACAATATAAAAGTGGTATTTTTACAATTCGTTGCAATTAAATGAAACTACTTTCCAGTAGTACTGGTATCAATATTTGCCATTAGACAGACAAGTTGTTTCATTTTTAGAAAAATTATTATCTAGCTTCACTTTCTAATGTTTTAAGGGCTTTTATTTTTCCTTTAAATTTGAGATTAATGGATTTGGTTCCATTGATAGTTATAAATTGAAATGTAGCCCATAATCTACACGATCTCCTCGTTTGAACTGATGGCTACATTTTTATTTTTATTTGCCTATTGCTATATCACATTTATCAAATAAGTTCTCTATGCAAAAACTTACATGTTTATCATCTTTATATCGATAACTATCACTTAATAGCTGACCAGCCCCGTGGTGTAATGGTCAGTGCAGCTGACTACATGACTAGGTGTCTCAGGTTCGATTCCTGACTGGTTTATTATATATATATTCCTTAAGGGGAGTAATCCCAACGGTAACCAGGGTTTGGTTAGTTAGGCTTTAGTTAAGTTAAGACTCCCATCGGCTGCACAACATCATAATAATTATCACCACATTATCTCACTGTGGGTATGTGTAGTCAATGTCCATAGGTGTACTCTGGGAAACGCTCTGGACCACCAGAGAGGCTGGTCTACACATGAGGTGACCGAGCCTGGATGTCATGTCTCTCCCGTTAATATATGCCATATGAAAATATATATATATAACTAATATCTATATTTTCTAGTCTTTCTACCTTCAATTTTGACTCTTCGTTTTGCTGTAAACGTTTTAGTTTGCTAAAACTTATTTAAATCCTTGATAAATTTTCTCTGTCACTGTCTATTTGTTTCGGATAACTAAGTTTTAGGCTTTGTGTATGATTCTTCTTTTTATCAACCTAATTCTTCATTTTTAAATGTTCCCGCAATACTTTCTGTATTTTACTTGAGCTTGTAAAATTCCACAACTATTTATTTAAGACTCTTTTGAATCACGTGTTTATACATTTTCTGCTTCATAGCTTCATAGCTTCACTTTACCATACCTTATGGCATTTGGATGAGTATCGTTTACAATGGATTCTAGCAACAGCAATGTAGTTTACTGTTTACATTATTTTCGATATATTATCTTGACTCTAATAATATGGCTCTTTGTGGACTTCATAACTGCATTAATAATGCTAATATTTAATATTTCTAATAACATACTTCTTTAACCACTCTTTAAACTAGTTACTACGCGAACATTTCATCTATCTGATTTCAACTAGCAGCATATGATTTTCCTTTAATTACTATAATATGTTAGAGAAGAGTAATATTTACAAGTGGTATTATATATACTTGAATCTATTTCTACTCTTGCCAATTCTATGCTATGATTGTTTAATTAAACTGAAAAAAAAATGATTAAAATCGCTAAAAATTAGAGAAGATTTCCTACACTTTCTTTTTCAAAGGAGTGTGTGCATTTCAGTAAAAAATAACCATGTTGCATTCGAAAATGTTTCATTCCTGGGTCCTTTCTCCAATATTTTAAAACTCGTATATCTGCTTGCCGACTCCTGCTTCTGCTTCATTTGGGATGGATAACAACTCCTGCCAGTTCCTGCAATGGCTTCAGTCAAGATGATTTTGATGTTCCTTTCTGTTTTAACCTCTCAAGGTAGTTAAGTCAAATATATTTATATTAAATTTCCATATTTATGAGCATATCATCTTATGAATGTTTTGATCATAAACATTTTATTATAAAATAAAAATAATTTGAAACGTATTTTTTTAATTTGTGTGTCACAAAAAATGTATTTTATCATTTTATAACTTCAAACATTACACTAGATTAGAACTTAATTTCGTAAAATCAATTTAAACTGATTATATAATAAGTTGTTTAGCATCTATTTGTATACTTAATATGAAAATTGTACTCTGTTTTTGTTATATCTCAGTGTTTGTTAATTTCGTAAAATAATTTCTTACATACATACGTACATACAATCTTTAGTAAAAATTGATATATATTTCTTGAATAGTTTCTAGAATATAAAGCTCTTAAACAATACATTCAAGGAAGCTTATTGTTTTATCTAATAATTTCACTTTTAAACAGGAAAATATTTTACTAGTTTCAAGATATTTTTTTAATATCTCATGTATGAAGATGGAAGTATATTCCTTAGTTATAGCAATTGATGTTTCAAGTATTATTTCATGGCTGTGGCACACACAGAAATTGGTTTTGAGACAGCGTCAACAATTAAGACCATAACCAAAATGAAAATTCGGGGTATAGGATTACAATAAATTTATGAATATTAAATGCCTTAAGAAGCTATTCGGATTTATTTTTTCAGTAGCTTAGGGCACCAATTTAAATAGAAAATGTTCTCAAAATTACTTTTTTAATTTTATTATAGGTAGCATTAGTAAATTAAAACCCTCAATCAGGCTAGTTGTATACACTCATTTCTCGTTCATGAATAAAAATGGAAAAATTCATAATATGTTAAAAATTCGTTTTTATTTTAAACTCTACAATAATAATTGTGAGGTTTTGTTCCTCATGAATAAACTAATTTGAATTTACAACAAGTATAGGATTTTCTAAACCTATCACCAAATTACCAAATTACTTGGTCTTAGCTTTCTACGAAACTGGATGGAATATGATAGACTATGAATTATCTATAAATGTGACCCAGGAAAGATTAACCCTATATTGGTAAGAAGTAATGTATTTAAAACTTGGAATAGTGGATTCTAGTTATATATAATTTCTTGTATATTTATTTGGTTATTTTTTAACTGGTAAGGCATTTCTAATAATTCATATCTTCATACGGCCTTTTATGTACAGGAGCTATTATTTTGCTGATATTTTAAATTTTGAATTTTAGGGTTAATTTTAATGTGTTTTAAAATTTCTTTTGAGTATCACGCTGTAAGCTAGGTCTTAAAATGTAGAATAAACTCTTGAAACACCGTCCTATGCAATATATTTTACTTCTAATTCATCTGATTCAAGTTTTTGTTAAAATTAAATATGATATGGAGGATGGAGGGAAAAGTAAGCCCCCCTACCTCAACTCAACTCTTAGGTGCGCCCTAGATTTGTGGAATATATACAAATTTAACTTGATATAATATTAAAATGGTAGCTTACATTTATTCTCTTCAAATATTTGACTATTCTTAAATTGTGCAATATTAGTATTAAGTTTAAATAAATGTATATTTATAATATTTTTAAAATATCTTTTTAATCATGGTACCCTTTCTTAAACCTAATTTTTAGTTGAAGTTCTTAATTTGAAAATATCAAGTGAGATTAAAAATAAATAAATGAGAAACTTCAATTCAAAATATCACTATCAATAATAAGAAAAAAGTTGTAACTCAAAATAATTTTATACGTTGAGTTTAAAATGTACGTAATGTTAAAATGTACGTAATGTATATACTCGTACATATTGGTTCAAACATGAAGTTTCTAATTTATTTTTAGTTAGGATGTTTATTTTATAAATTCATGCGCATAACGTATACGTTCATTTTATATTTAAATTTTGATAAGTACTGTGTAAACTAAATCTAAAATTATGTACATACATTAATTTTACAGAAATAAATTACAAATATATAGGAATACGTTCTATCTAATTTCTTCTAGTTTTTCAACCACTATATAATTTAATCTGGGTACAATTTCTCTTAAGTTCCCTATTAGTCCTACAAAATTTAGCTAGATTTTATAAACCTTACCAATATAGAAAATAATTAAATATACATTAATACAAAATGATTCAGTTTAGTTAATTAAATTATGACGAATTAAAATAGTGTTATATTTTTCAGGTTCCATGTCTATACGCTGGAAGGTTTATCTCCGGAATATCGGTTGGGGTCACCACGACTATTAACCCAATCTACGTGGATGAAATAGCAGAAG
>CABFWB010000657.1:181693-212775 GCA_902151455.1 Timema bartmani | reverse complement strand
TCAGCTTTCCGGTAAGGGGCCCCCACCCAATACAATTAGATTTGGTAAAAAAGTATTTGCAGTTGGAGTCGAGACTAGTAACTTTCTAGATGAACCTCACTAACAAGCTTCCGGACTACGATCCTGGTCCTCTGTTCATTTGTTTTTGTCAGTCTTGAAATCTACGTTCATTGCGTTTGTGTGTGTATTAAGTTACCCCCAACATAAACTAAGAGTATTTAAGAACAAATATGAATATTACTATTTATTCTGTCAAACAAATATATGCTAGTTATGACTTTATAAACGTAATAATAATTATAGGGTTGATAGTAGGGAGCTAATACAGATTACACACAGAAATCTTTTTTTAAATTTTACACCGCGTCTTACTACCCGTTCGGTCTATACGCTTGAGTACTAATTATGCTAATCGATTAGGAATTGGCAAGGTTGAATTTAGAGGAAGTTATATATTTCTTCTTAAAATAATGTTGTTCGTTACATCATTTGATAGCATTTGAAATACAGGCGGAAAAGGAAAGAAATTGGAATGAAATTGTTTCAACTTTAGTCTTTCTCCTTCAGTATGGCTAAGTACGAAGACTTTTGGCATGGTGCTGACTCATAAACAAAGAGAAATAAGTAGTTAGACATTATCGTATTTTCTTGTTTAGCCATTATTGATAAGGAAATGATGTTTAGATAAATTATGAGGCAAGAGAGGAATAGGGAGAAAAATGTTTTTCACAAAACTAGGGGAATTATTCCGTAAAAAAGCAAAATCAACCTAACTCCTCATTCCGTCATTGATTCTGACATTGCCTTTTGGGTCAAATAATACTTTCAAACGATCTTGCAACAATTTAAAAATAAATGGTACGGAGCTCCACGTTGACTTTATCACTCCATTGTTTAAAAATTGACATATTTACTCAAAACCTGTATTATATGTGAAACAAAATAATATACACTAGAAAACCCTAGCAAAAATTATGCTATACTTACGTAAAACGTTTTTTGACACCCAGTTTTAAATTTTATAATATTATTTTTTAAGAATTAAAGTACAAATTAGTATACTTGAACCAAAAAAAATCTATATTGGGTCCACAAAGGTCAACAAATAGTATTAAAATTTCGCCTTCTGGTTAAAATATCCGAGATTTTATTAGTGGTTGCACATCTAATGGTTATCGCATTGCTATTGAATTCCTCCTTTATTAATTTGGATTAATAATAAAGGTAAACATTGACTATTGAGTCTAAAATGATAGGGATAGTTCATTGCTGTACCAATATTTACACTAAGAGGTTAAAGGAAAAAGAACTTCAGACCAGAACCCTTAAAATCATTTTGACGAAAAATTGAGCGTATCCATTTTGTTTGTAATATTGATCAATGCTTAGGAATGAACTTTAATCAAAATCGTTGGAGCCATATTGATAAATTCGATATTTTCTCTTTTTGACCTTCAGTAAACTACCCTAATCTTAGGGTTGGACATCTAATTCCAAAAAACCCTAGGGGCAACCCTATGAAAACATTAGATACCAAGTTTTAGCCTGATCGGTAAAATAGTTTAGGCTCTACTCCAATGTACAGAAGAACAGACAGATAGACAGACAGACAGAATTTCAAGAACAATTTTTTTTTTTTTGGAGGATCATGAAACGTTGAAATTCATCAATATTTCGAGTAAATTTTTTTCGACAATCACAATACTTTCTCTGCATATAAGGTAGCAGGAGAGTAAATGAATGTTATGGAACTCCTCCCTGTTTTCTTATTCCATTGTTTATAAATGGAGATATTTACTCAAAACTCGTAATATATGTGAAACAAACCCGAGCACAAATTGCACTATAATTACTAAAAACCTTTTTGATCTATTAGTTTAAAATTTTATAATTTTATTTTTAAGGAATTAAAGTCCTCATTTATTTATATGGATCAATAAAAAATATCGATATTGAGTCCACAAGGTTCAACACTTTGTATTAAAATTTCTATCTCCACTTAAAATTGTCGACATTTTATTAGGGGTTGCACATCTTCAGTCCATCGCGTTGCTATTAAATTCCTCAGTTATAAATTTAGACCAATAAAATAGTTAAATATTGACTATTGAATCTAAAATAATAAGGATAGATCATTGCTGTACAAATATTTCATCTAAGAAGTTAAAGGAAAAAGAATACAAACATTTTGAAAGACTTGCTCATCTACTTACTCAATAGAATTAGAGAATTATTGCGTTAAAATTTAAGTATTATCTCTGTACAACTAAAGCTCATAAAATTGTATTAATATATTTGCCAATATCTCATAAACTATTGGTTTTATATAAATATATTCAAACAAAAGTTTTTTATTTATAATAGTACTATAATTTTGCAATGATAAGTTATTTAGTATATCAAATAGTTGCGGAGATACGGAAATTATCGCTTCTGTAAGGTACCCTAGAATTTATTTTCATTGGAAAATGAAAATAGCCATTTTATTTATAATCTTAATCAATGCCTGGATACGAATTTTAATCAGAATCGTTAGATCCTATTTTGAGAATTTTTTTTTTCGCCTTTTGTTAAACTATTCTTAATTTTGGGGTTAAACTGACACACAGACAGACGGCATTAAAAAACTACTTATTAGGGTTCGGGGGGATCATGAAACGGTGACATTCATCAACATATCAGTCGCCATAATTTTATCTCTGGTGCTAAAAATGTTTTAAAAAAACGTATTTTCGTAAAGCTTGAAATTTTTTTAAAAATAAGATCTAAACTAAAAGATTTTTATTATAAATAAGCCTACATATTTACAATGATAAGTAATTAAGTAATATCATATCTCAAATAGTTATGGAGATATGATAAAAAATGAGAATTCACTCATCAGACCGGAGCCCTTAAATTCATTTTGAAGAAAAATTTAGAGAATCCATTTTATTTATAATATTGATCAATGCTTAGAAATGAAATTTAATAAAAATTGTTACAGCCAACTTTGATAAAATCGATTTGTTTTTCTCTATTCGCCCTTTTGTAAACTACCCTTAATTTTAGGGTTAGATATACAATTCTAAAAATCCTTTGGTGAAACCCTATGAAAACCCTAGATACCAAGTTTTAGCCCAATCAGTGAAATAGTTTAGGCTCTATTCCAAAGTACAAACAGGCAGACGGAAATGCAAAAACCACTCTCGCGGATTCGGGGGGAGGGGTGGGGGTGGGGTAGGGAGGTCATGAATCTTCTAGATTCATAAAAATCTCGAATTAGATTTTTTTTGTGAATTAAGCTATATTTTGCTAAACAGTGTTAACTTAACTTATTTCTCGAATTAGATTTTTTTTGTGAATTAAGTTATATTTTGCTAAACAGTGTTAACTTAACTTATTTATGGAGACTTTTGGACATATAATAAATTAATTAGATTCTAACAAATTTGTATTCATAATCATCTTCATATACAGCTTCCAACCACTGGCCGTGTTTGTCTGGAAAACATGCCTCTCTAACGTTTCCTTTCTCTCCACCAACTCTCCTCCTCCCCAATGGCCAAGTCTTCTGTTCTCTCCTGCACACTTCTCTGCACTCCCTTCAGTAAACTGTCACTTGGTCTTCCTCGTGGTCTCCTGGCTTCCATTACAATATCCAGCATATTCTTTGATAATCTCTCCACCTCCATTCTCCTCACATAATCGTTCCACCTTCATCGTGCCTTCTTTAGCCTGTCCTACACTGGCTACTCCTTAATTCTTCTTCTCATCCTTTCATTAATCATCCTACCCATCTTTTTCACTCCTACAGTACTTTTCAAAAATTTAATTTCATGGTCTTGAATTCTGCTCCTATCCTGCGCCTTTATTACTCAAGTTTCCACTTCGTTTGTCAATATTGGTACATAATACGTCCCATTGATCACTCCTTTACACTTCCACGGCACATCCTTTCTCCAAATTATACTTCTTTCACCTCTGAAAAAAATTTTGTTTGCCTCCCTTGCCCACTAATTTATCTTTTATTTCTTCAACTTTCTTCTATTATATTCCTAAGGTATTTAAAGCCTTTTACTATCTTCATATCTTACTCTTCTTATATCACAATAGTCACGAGCTTGTTTTTTACTTGTCGTAATCATCATCTCACTCTTGGTTACATTAATAATTCTCATTTCATGCCGCTGTACAACTTCATCCCACGCAATAAACTATCACTGAAATTATTTCTCTTCACTATCCCATACTATAAGGTAATCCGCAAATAATATTATGTTTCACGTTTCCCTCCCCAATCCGTTCTACATTTTCTTTAATTATTTCGTCAATCAATAAAATTAATATTATTGGCGAGAGTGCACTTCCTTGCTTCACACTTTCACGCAATTTCCCTTCGTACAAATTTCTCACCATCCTTACCGTCTTAACACTCACTCCTTCCTTATTCAGAGCTTCCCATACTCTTCTTCTACTTAAAATTACATAGGCTTTTTTAACCTCCAGGAAGGCCAATGGCAGGTCCTTCCCATACGCATAGTGTCTCTCTGGCAGCTTTCTTAACGAAAATATGAAAGCTACTATGGGCATTCCTGGTCTGAAGCCATTCTGTTCCACCTCCAATCCTACCTCCACTGTTCCCCTTATCATTTTATCCCTAATATTTTCATACACTCTCGCATAACGGCTCATCAGGGGGACTCCGTTGTGATTTCCACACTTATTCCTCTATACTTTTATAAAGAGAGATGCTATCGAACCCTTCTCCCAGGCCTCTGGGATACTCTCCTCCTTTCATACTACACTAATCACTCGATACAGCCACTTTAGTCCCTTTCCTCTTGATCCTCTCACCCTTTTGATATAATATATTATAACTCCTTTGATTTAATTTTACTTCACTCTCTTTTAAATTTTATTTGTTTACGTTCTTAAACTTTTTCCATCCGTCTCTATCTCTCTCTCTCTCTCTCTCTCTCTTTCTATATATATATATATCTTTTATAGTAGCCAAGTGTGTGGCTACGGAGACATCATGTTGTATATATGATCCGATCACAGACAAGTAATCTATCAGACACTTAAAATGGTTGCGCTCCTTTTGGCAGCTTGAGTCCTTCACCACTAGGATCGCTGCGGTTAGTCCTACCATCACCTAGCAGTGACACTAGTGAAGTCCAGTGTTGAAGGACACAAGCTGGCAAGAGTCGCGTAGTGAAACCTCCGCAAGGTTGAAAGTTTGTTTCTTACTTGTCTGTGGTCCTGGCTCACAATTATTGTTTAAAGTGGTTTCCCTGGCAGAGATTATACGTCAAGACATTCCGAATTTATTATGAGAGCTTAATATTGTTTGTGTTAGCACTCAGCAGGTATTGATAATGCTCTTTTCACACCTACTTGATTTCTTTCTTTTATACTACAACTTCCTTTTTTTGTATACTATTTCGGTATGCTCCTCTATACTTCTTATTTTACTCCTGAATATCACATAAAGGACTTTATAACTGCCACAAATGTTTCCCTACATCATTTCCGTCCACTTCTCCAATCAACTTATATTCGCCATCTTCCTTATCCTCTTTTCTTCCTTCTTCTGGGTCTTATATTCCTCATTGGTCTCCACTGTACCTTTTTGGAACCATTCTTTAAGGGCTCTGTTCTTCTCGGTTACCCCTTATTTTGTTCTCAAATTTCACCATAGTGTTTACTTCCATATTCCCTTTTTGTTGGTTCTCCAAAAAATCTTTTCAACCGCTTCCACCAATGTTGTCCGGAATCTTCGCCATTCTTCCTATCCTGTCCTAGGTTCGTCCCTTAGTCTCTTGTTGATTATTACTATCTATAACTCTGTCTTAAGTTCATCCTTTTTCGACTTCCATACCCTTAACCTCCTCTTATGATTCTCAGCTTTCCTCTTCTCTTTCCTTCTAATCAAGGTTGCCACCAGTAGCTGATAATCACTGTTCAGAGCCTCCCATGGAACTACCCTAACATAGGTTAAATACGTCCACGTTTGCAAATCAATGGAATTGAATTGTGAACAATACTTACAATATTGAATCATGCCTTTCTAGATCTTGGTTGATGTTTGAGACAAGAAAACCAATTTGGAGCTTTAAAAAACTGTGATAATAGCTTTGCTACAAAGTATAATTTCATGCAATGCTTTATGTAGAAAAGAAATAAAGATACTATTTTGATGAAACACCAGAACAATTTTATACTAGAATTTGGTGGTAACATGCTGTAGTGGTTTTAGCAGTCCTCGCCTGTACAAACTACACCAGCTAGAGAAAATGACTTCCTCTAATAATATATATATATATATGGATATATAATTATATATATTATTGCTATAATATAATTTATTACGTACCACGCCTCGGGAACATTGTCTGGTAAGCATGGCTCCGTGGGAAGAGTTGCATATACTGTTCTCCATTTAACTCCGTTCTCTACTAGACCACCAACTGTACTGAGCGAATTAGAACATGGCTCGCGAGGGTGTGTACGTCATTGCCATGGGCCTACGTGCTCTACCAAACGTAAATAAGTGTATCTAACACCCCCCACACCCCTTGTTCGTCAGTTCAACTTGTATAAAGCGCTTGGGTCCACAGGGCACAAACACAGTTTCAATCTTGTATTCGACGACTGACGTCGCTCATCTCTGTTCAACAGTACAGCAACCAAGATATTGGGGTCACGATGATGGTGCCGTCAGTCTCACCGGACAGACGGAAATACTTAGGGTTGACTTTAAAGTTGTATTTACATTAGAAGGAGATGGAGGCTCTACGTTTAGAGGCATGTAATTCAGTTAGGATTGTTCTTACAAGTTAAGATTGTTTTGTCACTCTAAAATTTGCCGACTATGGTATGTATAATTAGGTTAGTTTTTGATAGTCAAAGTCATGTTGACCACGTCATGAGGTATCTTTCATATATCTTGTTTTTCTCTACCCGGTCCTTAAGACCAGTAGCTTTATTGGACTGTATATCACTCCCTGGCCCGTATTATCATGTTCTGGCCTGCAGTTGTTCAAGGGCCGTTACTGACACCTAGCTAGGTAATTGTTAGTTGTTCTTTTGAACCTATGTGCATTGTTTTTCACCTGTTTTGGGGGGCGCAACTTGTGGGTTTGTTGCTGCCCCTCCGGCTCGGCCCACGCCCTGTTAGATGTTCATGTTTGACTCTTTTCTGGGGCTGCATGAGAGGTTGGCTGATTGTTAATAACCTTTATATGTAATGTAGTTTGTGCCTATGTGTGGGTGTGGTTAAACTCTTGATATCTTGCAATACTAAATAGTAACAAGCCAGCCTTCACTGTACAGAGGCCTAGAATCCTGAATGACCACATTCTATAAGACATTAGCCCAGTGTTTCTTTGATTGGGAAATATAGACAGTTATCTGTAACTTATGTAACCAATACTTGATGGTTAACATTTCAACGCTAGATTCACTGGCATATATCGTTCTTACCTCTTAAAATAGGGTTATCTGGTCTTAAATGCTGTGTGGGTTCAGGCTATGCCTTTCTATTCAGTAGTTATTCTTTATATGAATGTTGCAACTAATTCACTGTTGCAACTATATCGTGTTTGTAGTCTTTGTTTCCCAATCGGGGAGTAAATTAATTTAGTCTTAGTTTGGTCTTTCATTCTAGAAAGTGTAATTATACCTCCTTTAAGAGTGTGGCGATAGTTAATAAAACCAGTTTAGTTTTGTAGTTTGGATGAGGGACTAAACTTATGGCACTTCAAACTGAATTCACTCTATGTGTATATTTGTTACTAAACTCATTGTTATATTTGGTATTTTGGCCCATTTGGCCAGTCAACATAGGAAGTGATGGATTGTGCTTTTTTTTTACTACTTTGTAATTGTCTGTTTTGTTTGCTCCATTAAACTCTTATGTCGACATGCACTTTAATCTTATGTCTTCAAGTATTATTCTATGATGTGTAATTTTCCTGTGAATGTAGTCGGCGTATTTAGTGCTAACTAAGGCATCGCTACAATGCATTTTAGATTCAGTATTATTTTTATTGTATACGTACCAGTAGCAAGAAGCTACAAAAATTCATAATGATACCTATAGTTTTATTGCAAAAATATGTATATAAAAAGATAATGTTCAATACAAAGCCTAATAGTTGCTAAACATCCATTCTTCATACTTAGAAGAATACTTTGTTAGTGAATTTATGATGTTTTCGCCCTTGTAAAGGACACAATATAATTATGTAGCATGATGAAATCCCAAATAAAACAAATACTTGCTAGAAGGTCTCAAAATATGCACATAGCTTTGAGGATCTATTTTTTGAGTAAATCAATAGTTGTATCAGCTGTATCAACCATGAACCAAGATCACCCATTATCTTTAGATCTTATTTTCACTGAGAGATATATTACCTTTAATACGAACTAGGTGGACGTTATCAAAGATTTTGTTGCAACGAGAAGCCGAGAAAAAGGAAATTGCTTTAAGAGATGTTATAAGTATCCTAGATTGTGAATTTTTAAATTTAATTTTTAAGTTTTATTTGCATTAGTGCATATAAAATTTTCTTTTGATTAATTTTAAAAGAAGATCTTTACGTATTTTTCCACACAAGTACTTCTTTCGTAGCCCTTGGGTCCCTAGTGGGAAATATGGCACTGAAGAATAATACTTATTTTACCTACATAATATGATGGAGCTACTTTAGTATCAATGTTTTTAAACGTAAACTACATTAAATGTTAAAACTCGGCACACCTCATTGTCTGATAATTTAAAAAGTCAGCCGAATGATCTTCCTTCTACAATGTGGAATTCCTTCCCCTTTTTAAAGCATGCTCAACTTAAAAGAATATATAAAATAATAATTAAAAAAAAGTCATTATGAATTGAAATAAATATTTTAAATATGAAATATTCATAAATAAAATAGTTTTTAAGAAATAATACATTTTAAAAGTTAAACTTCCTTTTAAAAAATTAATTTAAATAAAATAGATTCCTTAAATAATACTTGTTTTTTCTAGATTCCATACCTTTACGCTGGAAGGTTCATCTCAGGATTATCTATGGGAGTCACCACGGCTATCAATCCGATCTACGTGGACGAAATAGCAGAAGATGCAGTACGAGGCACACTGGGCATTTACGTAGAGTTGATGATAACCATGGGTATATTATGGTCGTTTATCATAGGATCATATTCACCATACATATGGTTTTCTATCTCATCAGCTGCCATACCAGTGCTCTTTTTTGGAGCTTTCATGTTCATGCCCGAGTCTCCAATCCACTTGCTTGCAACAGGACGTGAAATAAAAGCTGAAGAAGCTTTAAAATGGTTGAGAGGTGTGAAGGAAAGTGACAATGAGAACATAAAGATGGAGATAAATGTTTTGAAGAATAGACTAAACAAACGAGATAAGACAACTATCGATAATCATATTGAAAATTCAGGTCCATCAGAAAACATGTCCATTTCTTTTCCCATAGGAAAAATATGCTTTATAGTATTTGGTTTAATGACTTATCAACAGCTATGTGGTATTGATGCAGTCACTTTTAACGTGGTGAGTATTTTCCAGGATGCAGGAACTGCTGTATCCTCAAACTTGAGTAGTGTTATTGTAGGTATTATACAGCTGATAGCTACGACTATATCGTTTCTGACAGTTGATCGGGTTGGCAGAAGAGTACTACTTCTGATATCCCTTACTTCAATGTCAATATGTCACGCTTTACTCGCCCTAAACTATGGTTTGAAGAACTATAATCTAGACCCAGCAACCTACTCTTTCATCCCATTGTTTGCCATGAGCGTATATTTCATTGCGTTCTCTCTAGGGATGGGACCCATCCCTTGGTTCATGGTGGCAGAACTGTCTCCTTCAGAAAGCAAGGAAAAAATAGGTTCTGCCGTAGTTTCTTATTCTTGGGCTTTAGCATTCTTAGTGACAAAATTTTTCAGTTCCATAATGGTCACCTTGGGCTCTTTGACAACATATGCGATTCTAAATGGTATTTGTATATCAGGGGTCCTATTTGTAGCTATATTTGTTCCAGAAACCAGAGGGAAGTCTAGAGAGCAAATTGAAAGTCAACTAGCTGTATTTAACGTCATGACTAACCTATAACAATGATAATTCAATCTTAGTATCTATATTAATCATAAACTCATGCTAGCAAACAAATTCTATTACAATAAAATATTTGTCTAAAATATGTCTAGATAAATTAATATAATAATTTACACTATACATAAATGTAGGTTACAATAATAATAACCATTAAAAGTTGTAGAACGTCACAATAGAGAATTAAAGTATAAACTATAATAATTAAAGGTCTACATTTGAGTTAGTAGAAAGAGAGTTTAGGCTTTGAACTAAGTAGCTTGGTTTTGTTAAATATATAACAAATATAGTTTTCTCGAACAAATGCACACATCGAGTATTTATTTGGGTAATTTTACCTACTAACTTTATATGCTTGATCGTATTGTCTTGGTTGTGGATAGGATTGTTATTATCTCCATCATGGTCCAGTTAATCAATAGCCAGTGGGTATTGGCCGAGGATATCAATATAACTATAAATAGCTTACCTTGAATATGAGTACATCTACATCATTCTGTCGCCATGCCGTGAGTCAGGTAATAATTTTCTTACCAAATGTTCTCTCCTCCGTTTAACATAAAGGGCAGCGAGCTTAGCTTTATTGGTTCCAATAGATCGCATCTTATAAGAGAGCACCCCAGTGTAATAAATCCTTCTAGATAGGACCCATAAATCTCAGCATTATAATAGTTTATATAAAAAATATAATATTATAATAACACACAACAGAGATAATGCCAATTTTTCAATTATATTTTCGATTTAAAATCTTATATTACTATCAATTTATAGATAGGCATGTTTAACTCTGGGACTGTTGAACAAGATAGTATAACGCGTGATATAGGTTATGTTTTTTTTAAATAGGTTATTGTAAATATGTTTGCTTTATTTTATTCATAAGCTGTCTTAATTTTAATAATAAAAGATTCTTGTATAAAAAATAGCTAATATTTGGTAATTACATAATACTTGCCTGAACCAGACGTTGTCTACTTTGAAATACAAATAAAATAACCATTAATAAATATAGACCTGCTGTAAAAACATGTTCTTTATTTTATATTTGTTCAATTTTTAGTTTATCAGGCCAGTAAGCTATTTTACCTATTAATATGGTATGTTTTATAACTTCCTTTACAGACCATGATAGTAAGAAAATTTTATATGTCACTGATGTTTTAGAGCAGACGTGGGCAAACTACGGCCCGCTTTGTCAATTTGTGCACCCTGAAGGATTTTGGACAGTTGCATACATCCCATTAACTATAAGAGTTTGACTATTTACTAAACAACATTTAGGTAGGCTAAGAATATTTACGGTTTATGACATATTTAAATGTATTTGCTATGATATATTGGATTTTACTTGATACTTTCTTTGTGTACCAAAGTTACATAATTATATGACTAATAAATGTATTTTTTTGTGTGAAAATAAATTTCATTGTTTATTAAATTTATATTTTGGTCACATGTGGCCCACTAGAGACCATACAGATGTTCATGTGGACTTCGGGGAGAAAAGTTTGTCCAACTCTGATTTAGAGGATTTCTTGTTTTGACATCGTATTTTGGTTTGGGTATGTTCAACCAACCTGTTTTTAACTATATTTATTACATTATTAAAGTGGTTTTTGAAATATTTAAATATAGTATAAAATTTAATCATTGATTTAGGAATACGGTATAAGTCTAGATTTATTTTAGTATTTGTATAAATTCTTATTAAATTTGAAAAATGATACAACAAAAATACTTAAATATATTAAACCTGTCAAAACCAAATTATACTATTTATGGTCTAGAAAACTGTCTTCTAATGAAAATAAACTAATCAGAACATTAGTGGCCTACAAAGTTGGGTAAGTTTCCTCTTTTGAACTTAATTAATTACTGTAAACATTTTTATCTTGAAATATCTAAGTAAATATTTGAGTCCAAACTAATTATAGGTTTGATTAAGTTTTTAGTTTCTATTAAAAAAAGAAATCTATCGTTAATTTATTAGAATTAATATTGTCAATAACAAGAAAAGTAGGCAGATTGTGTTTGACATGACATGCGGTTTGAATGGGAGAATCTAGAAACTTGTCACAGTACTGAATAATAAACCCAATGGAAATAGACAATTGAGAAAACTTTTACGCAGATGGAAGGAAAACATTGGAATGGACCTGAAAGAAATCTGGTTTAGTGAAATGGACTGGATAAGGTGTAATTATGTGGACCGGATAGAACTAGCTCAAGATAGGGATAATTTGTAATTAGGCGGACTGGATAGATCTAGCTCAAGATTGAGATAGAGTGTAATGAGGTGGACTGGATAGAACTTGCCTCAATATAGGAATAGCTGGCGTACTTTTGTAAATGTGTCAATGACCTTTCGAGTTTCTAGAGCCATAGAGTAAGTAAGTAATGAAATATTTGCTGACCTTAAAGCGTCTGGATCCAACAGGTGTCTTGACGTATGAAGCCCCCTGGATATGTTTTAATGAGGTGGACTGGATGGAGCTAGCACAAGACAGATATAGGTGGCGTAATTTTGTAAGTGTTGCAATCAGTTCTCTAGTTTCTATTGCCATAGTGTAATTAAGTAAGTGAGTAAGTAAGTAACAACAATTAAAAGTGAGTTCAACAAACGTCTAAATAGTTTTGCAGCACTACTTACTACCTTTCTGGAATGTTAGGATTTTACTTAATTCTGGCGTGTAATATGGAGAATAGAGTCTTAGAGGGAGTATGTTAGCATTTGTTGGGTGGTAAAGTAAAAACTAATTTTAGAAAGTCTAACTTTACGATGGTACGCCTGAAAAGGATTTAAATCCCAAAATCCCATTCAGCGTCAAACCATACCAAATAATATTGACGTTTAATCTATATTGTTGTATCATGTTATTCAAAGATTACTTATTTCATAAAACCACGTAATTCTTTACTTATGAATAAATTATTACTTTTGTAAGAACCCTGACAAAAGAAGATTATGTCATCCTAAATATTTAATTCTTACAAACATTACAAATAAGTGATAATCATAGGATTGATAACCACAATTCGTTTTATATATGCAAGCAGGTAATAGCTAAATAAAATAATTTAAATTGAATACGTATGTGCTTACATTTAAAATAACACTACAATATATGACTACATGGATGGTTGTGCAGACAGCGTGTAACCTCGCCACGGGATCATCAACATCCGTGAGAGACTATGCATGCACATAGAAACACGTCTCATGGACTGAGGCCAGACGACCAAAGAAGCCACACAACGCCCCCTCATCGTACAATCCACCCCCTTGGGTTGGTCATGTCTTACCACTCACGGGTGTGGACATCAAAATGACAGGGTGACTCGTCAGTTTGAAACTACAGCCCCCTCTCACATCCAATCCTGGTGGCTCCGTCTCAAATAATAGAAGTTGCTGATATATCAATTATTAGACGGATAAAGCAATAAGGTGCCAACCAAAAACCGTTAATATAAGTGTGCCTATGTGCATAATCTAATGTTCTTAAATAGTTATATCCCCATGATCAAACTTAAATCCAAAACTTAATCAAAATGATATGTTCACACTTTAGCTGTACAGTACCTATTAAAGTGGTCAAGGATTGACTAAATTTGCCAAATTATTAAAAAGATACTGATATCATTTAAAAACTACAAAGCCTACTTGGAAATAGAACCCTACCTTAAAAATTTGGCACGCCAATGCTCTTTCTATGACCATCCTAGTTTGACATGAATTCAGGACTGTTACAATAGAATTTGTACAATTTGGGTTTAAATGATCACTGACATTACATTTTAGCTTTCGTAGCGGTTTATAAAGACTTTTGACAGGTTTAGTTTCAAATATCTTCATTTGCTATATTTAGATTTAAATCGTCACATAACCACACATTATATACTTTTAAGCTCATAAGAATGACTTCTTAAATTTTGATCTAAATAGTAATTTCAAACAAATATCAACAGTTTAAGTGGTTTGAATTAATTTCGAGCCACAACATAAATATTTGTACCAACTGGATTTAAATCATCACATAGCCAAACATTTTAGCATTTATAGATTTTTAGAATGACATTTAAACAATTTGGAATATTTTCATGGTAAAAAATATCGATTTATAATATTTGTAATAAAATCATCTCTGAACCTTAAATTTTATTCTTCTTAACGTTAATAATGACTTTTGATTAGCTTCGTTAGAAACAGTCGTTGTCATGACTAAAATGACACCACTTTTGTGTCACATATTACGATTTGTAAATGATTACTGACATTACATTCTAGCGTTTTAAGCTGTTTGGAAGGAATTTTGATCAAATTAATTTGAAATAGTTGTTCTAAACAGCAAAACAACATGGGAAAAAAAATCAACGCTATGTTAAGTATAGTATTATGAAAGGCGAAGCTTGGGGGATGAATGATTATCATCACGGAGATCAGCTGTAGCTGAGACCAAGCAAAATTACCATGTATTTGTACTTTTGACAGAGTAAAGCCACAACCGAGGGATATCATTGATAGCTTTTAGTAGCAGGTGATATTCACACGTCCATAACAGACTCTGCCTTTAAATCTGATTGAAGAATGATCCTGATTACGTGACGATCCCTGGATAGCTATATGGTAGATCATTACTATAAACATTACCTTTAGGACTTAGTTATTCTTGTTTATATTTAATTTAAAGATCGAATTATCAGGTAAGTTATTAGTTTTATGAGTAAATATTGTATTTGATGCTGCGATATATTTTTCTAACAACTAAAGTAGTTTTTAAATCATTTCAATTATGTTTGCGCCATCTCAATTTCACATTATTTATGGTATATATAGTAAATAGTTTTGTATTACAATAAATATGTTTAGCATCCCATCTCACGGTTATTATTGTTATTGAAATTGTTCTGTATTTTTCACCTTCTAAATACTAGCCTAGTATTAAATAATTAAAATGTATAACCATTTGCCCAAATTCTTTAGAAAAATCAGGCATGCTTGAATATAAATCTTTTCTTTGAAATAGAATTTCGACAAAAGCCATAGTTGAAATTAATTGAATTGTACTTTAGAAATTAATGCTTCTCTAGGTTTAAATAAAATAGTACAATTTTTAGATAAATTATGTCAACATCTACATTAAGTAAAGAAATTACGTTATCATTAATAAGCATCTTAAATAATAAATATTGATTATTTTTTGACTCACACACAACCTTCATTCTAATATTTCTGCTTTTAATGTAAAGTCTTCGCTAATGTTCTTAAAGCACACAAAATCCTAATTAAAGAACGATCTATATATTATTAGATAATATAAAGTTTGAATCTATAAAAACCTTTCACTTGGTAAAACCAGATCATACAAAGTACTACAAAGAACAAAACCCCTGATTCATTGAGATGTGAAGAGAAAATTTACTTGTAGTCTAGTTATTAACAATATATTATTTACTATTTTGCTGCAGGCAAACAAAGCCCTTTATATAAATAAAATCAATGTTAAATCTACGTCATGGTCAGCTTTTGTATTAGAGAGAGCGAGAGATATATTTATTATATCCACGTTGACAGTGCTCTTCAATCTGATCTGTAATAAGTGAAGTTATTTATGAATCAATTAATTCTGTAATAAGTGAAGTTATTAATGAATCAATTCATTCTGTAATAAGTGAAGATATTTATTAATCAATTCATTTTATAATAAGTTAGGTTATTTATGAATCAATTAATTCTGTGGTAAGTGAAGTTATTTATGAATCAATTAATTTTATAATAAGTGGTTATTAATGACTCAATTAATTTTGTAATAAGTTAAGTTATTTCGAATCAATGAATTCTGTGTTAAGTGAAGTTGATCATGAATCAATTATTTTTGTAATAAGTTAAGTTATTTATTAATAAAATAATTCTCTAATAAGTGAAGTTATTTATGGATCAATTAATTTTATAATAAGTGAAGTTATTAATGAATCAATTAATTCTATAATAAGTGAAGTTATTTATGAATCAATTAATTCTATAATAAATTAAATTATTTATGAATCAATTAATTCAATAATAAGTAAAGTTATTTAGGAATCAATTAATTCTGTAATGAGTGAAGTTATTTATGAATCAATTAATTCTGTAACAATTGAAGTTATTTATGAATCAATTCATTATTGAAGTGTTCAATATATTTTCCTCTCCCGTCAGTTGTCCTTACTAATTAGGTATGTAACTCATCTATATAATTTCTACATTTCAATTTTCATTTACTTCTCTTAAACATTTTTAGCTACCTTTTTAGTAATTGCATAAGTAATCATGGGAAGTAAAGATAAAGTTGTCTAGTTTCTCGTTGCTGAGGAGGTTTGTGGTATTTATTCATGAGTAATATTAACTAATGATTATTTCTTTAACGTAAAACTTATATGATCAATTCTACCCTTTTTTTCTCTATAACCGCGGGTGGCTTATTTACAAATAACATAATACTATATCGTCCCTACAGCCATACTAAAAAGGCCAATGTTTCCAAATTTAACAAAAGTTTGACAATCAATAAATGGTACTTAAAATTTAACATAAGTGAGGGTAACTATATTAAAGTTTTAACTTCTAATAAAATTAGAAAACAATAAAATGGTGGTTTAAGAATGAAATATAATATTTTAAAAGTAAGTTCGAGCAAGTTGATCCTTGCAAACTAATTTATTTTACTCTATTTGGATTAAATGATTATGAACTCGTTGAATTAAGTTGATTAATCAAACACTTTTGATAATTTTATTAGTATATCCTATAAAAATCAGGCGAATAAAATTATAAGTTAATTAATATTTGATTATTTTATTTCAAGCAATATTAAAATGTAGTTATTTAAAAGAATCGCTTATAAAAATTGTTAGTCTTTTAAAATGAGCTCAGGCCTTCTTCAGTGGCCAAATGGTCTATGGTGTCACTCTCTTGTTTGAATAGACTTCCGATGACAAGGAGATTGGGGTTCAAATCTTGCTTGGGTGTACTGAGGGTAGTTTTACACTCACACTACAAGCCAATGTGGGTAAAATTTCTCTAAATTAATCCTTCCGCATCCCTAACTCAATAACATAATCAACACATATGTATACAGCCTGAACAGGTAGTAAGATGTGTTGCTAACATGATAATAATAAACACCGGTTCAGCTTTAACACAATATATTCCATTCAGTTTACAATGTTTACAATTTTCAAGTTTTTTATTTACTCAGGAAAACCAAGTAATTAATCACTTAAAATTGTAACACATAGACAACAATAGTTATAATCACCAAGAATTATATTATTATAGGTTTTTTAAAAAAAACTTCGGATTGATTTAAGATGGATATTGGACGTAATAAAGAAATACATTAGTCTCAACTTCACCATTGGATGGCATTTGTCAAGTACGACCGAAACATTTAAAATAAAAAGTCACAGACGCGTGAAGAGATATAAGGTTCTATTCATTTAATATTTTATTAACAAACTTGAACATATATTTTCTTGAATATTAAATAAATATACTTTTTGTATATTCATGTATTTTTGCAATACAATTTAAGAATTAAAAAAAATAAACTTGTTTAAATTGGTTCAATAGAACAATAAAATAAAAAATTAATTTAAGTTGGATGGAGAACAATGTGTTGACCAAGAATGATATAACTGAATAGTATTAAGTTTTTTAACTTACTTTAGCTCTATAATAATTTTTATTTTCTTAGCACCACGTCTCACGACCCGTTAGGGCTATACAATGTCCTCTAATAGTTTTTAGAGTTGCAAATATTTAAAATATTGGAATCTTACACCACAGTTTATTTTTTCTTAATATTTACAATGCATTATATTAACTGTTTATCTATTAAACATAAAATAAATATTATCAATCGTATTTTGGGCTCCAGTGGAAAAAAAACTTTAAGGCCGTAGTGAAACAATTTATTTTCCAAACAATGAATGATAATAAATAACTAAAAACAATATGTATAGATGTGTACGAAAAATAAAAATAATTATATTACTATTTTGACAGTATAAAACACCCATTCATATTTTAGAAAATATTAAAGCTCTATTACAATTTCGTATTCCTTGGTTTAGAATAATTGGTGACTAGGTTTTTCAGTAATATGATTACTAGCTTCGGTTTTATGACTACGTATGTAATATTTACTGCTCTTTATGCCTAGGAACAATATTTGTAGAAATATTTGTGCCAGAAACCAAAGGGAAATCTCAAATGATAGGTGATATTTTTTTAAATGCGTGGGACTAGAACTACGTACTTAAATAAAAAAAAATCAATATCATGACACAACTATAGTAATAATAATTATCAAAGGTTTTAGAATCTTCCAAAAGAAGTAGGAGTATAGATAGAGATTATCACTAAAATGACTTATGAGATATCCCATAACTTTATGTTTGTTTCTGACATACAAAATATTAAAATAATTTATTTAATATAAACTATGTTTACTGTCTATTTACTATCAATAAGCTATGTGCTTTGTAAGTAAAATGTTGTGTTAAGCTTTTAAATCTCTTGGGGTTTAAAATACCAAATTAAATCTGCACTAAAGGAGGTAATTATGTTGCTGGACCAAACATACACTCCATTTACTCTTAAGGAATCAAGCAGTCTTATCTACACTATTTGCAAGATGACATGTCCTATAAACTAAACCATAATAAAAACAAGAAAGTCACTGGGTAAACTGAGGAAGTTTATTGTTTGTTGACTTTTCAATTACGACAACAACAACAATATATTCAGAATGTATATTAAGGTTATATAAACTTCTTTTGGAAGAGTATAGTATCAATTATAGCAGCCTTGCTGGTAAATTCATTTTTGAAGCATTAAACATATGCTTTTTATTAATTCAACTTACTTTAAGAGATATACCCATACTTTTATATTTATTATTGGAATGACAATCCTAGATATTCTTAACCACAACAAACATAATATGTATATATTCTAATATTTTATATAATAACCATATAAAACATGTCATCGTTGGTTTTTGGAAAGCTGTAGCCATGATATTAAGAATTTAATTTAATCTCAGAATTAAGATGTATAATGTTAAATATAGTTGCGTTTTTAATTTTATTAAAAAAATATTAAAGCTATAATTTAAGGGGGGGTTCATTTATTTTATGGAGATATGCTAGTAGCTCTCACCTCAATTTTGACATGATCTATATTTTAAAATAAGTAACAACTTCTTTAAGTATGCGGGATGTATTTCTACTGCGACGTGTCTCAGAGCTCCATGAAGCATTAAACATATGCTTTTTATTAATTCAACTTACTTTAAGAGATATACCCATACTTTTATATTTATTATTGGAATGGCAATCCTAGATATTCTTAACCACTACAAACATAATATATATTCTAATATTTTATATAATAACCATATAAAACATGTCATCGTTTGTTTGTGGAATGCTGTAGTCATGATATTAAGAATTTAATTTAATCTCAGAATTAAGATGTATAATGTGAAATATAGTTGCGTTTTTTATTTTATGAAAAAAATACTAAACATATAATTTAAGGGGGGGGGGGAGGTTCATTTATTTTATGGAGATATGCTAGCTCTCACCTCAATTTTGACATGATCTATATTTTAAAATATGTAACAACTTCTTAAATTATGCGGGATATATTTCTACTGCGACGTGTCTCAGAGCTCCAATGAATAATTTTAAAATAAAGTTCCTGACCTGGATTGATTTCCCAATTCTAGGAATATGCAAAGCGACCAAAGAAACCCTTATAATATCCATCTGGTCAAGTAGAATAATAAACCACTTGGTCTGTCATGCCCCGCCATTCTCTTGTTTGATCGTTAAGCGACTCTGTTTTCCAGTGGCCCGTGACCGTGGTCAGTGGATATGCTATGACATGTAGAGTCGGTGCATTAACGAACTACTTGTAATGCATGTCAACCACAGGGGGGACACATCACTCAAGGTGTACTGATACGGACAGATATACCGCCTCCTTAGGTGGGGGTGACCCACAACTCTACGATATCCGTTAGTCTGCTGTGCCATTTCATGGCCGTGCATCGCCTCACTGGCTTTCAATAAGGAGGCTTGGGATCAATTCGAACAGCTCGGGGAGTTATACTATTGTATGACTTGCTGGCAATACGATGGAGTATTATTATTAATAATGGGGACCTTTATAGCCAGTTTTCCATATTAATATGTCTAGGCATAGTTTGTTACTAGACCTATATATTTGAATAAGGAAATTGATTATGCTGAAGTGTTTGGCTTACAGATACCTATTAGTGGAATACTAACAAAAGCAAACCAAAAAGTTTCATTTAAATAAATAACAGAACGACATGTTTCATAATTTTTAATCCCATTTAATCTCAGCTATTTCTTATGTCATAAACTGGGTTTATATAATATGTATATCTCGCTTGTAACCTTTAAAAACGGTATAGTATTACTGTGATGAGCTACACCAGTTTTAAAAGCTTAGTTCCCTTAGTTCTAAATTAAATATGAAAATAAATTAAATGCGTTTTTAATATTACTGTTTATTTTAATTTTTTGTTTTACAGAAGCTTAATCCAACTAACATTATTAACAACTGTCACTCACCCATAATAAGTTTACATTTGCTTTAAAACAAATGACACCATAATAATTACTAGTTATCCGGCAATAAGTGAATTAAATTAGTAAGTATAAATTTTAAAAGGGGGTAGGTAAGCTTAGACAGTCAATAGCACTTTGTATATTTATCAGAATATCTTGTGTTCTTTTACCTGGCGTAGTTCCTCGTTTATTAATATACTTCATAATATGTTATTGTAGTCATAGATAAAATATTATTGTAGGATTTTGTTGTGAAGGTTTCTCTAACAGTTAGAATAAATGGTACGGAACTTCACACGGACTTTCTCGCTCTATTGTTTAAAAATGGAGATATTTACTCAAAATTCGTAATTTAGTACACACTAACGAATCCGAGAACAAATTGAGCTATAAAATAAGTAAAACATTTTGACTCATGGTTTTAAATTTAATAATTCTATTTTTAAAGAATTAATGTCTTCTTTTTACTTTCTCTCTATCTTACAGGCAGAGAAAATATGGTGATCGTCAAAAAAATCGAACTCGAGATTTTGATGAATTTTGACGTTTCATGACTCCCTGAATCCGAAAAAGTCGTTTTTGAATTTCCGTCTTTCTGTCTGTCTTTCTGTCTGTCTGTCTGTCTGTCTGTCTGTCTGTCTGTACCTCCAACTAGAGCCTAAACTATTTTACCGATTGAGCTGAAACTTGATATCTAGGGTTTTCATAGGGTTGCCCCGAGGGGTTTTTGGAATTGGATATCTACCCCTAAAATTAAGGGTAGTTTACTGAAGGGAAAAAAGAGAAAAAGTCGATTTTCTCAAAATCGGCTCTAACGATTTTGATTAAATTTCATTTATGAACATTAATAAATATTCCAAACAAAATGGCTACTCTCAATATTTCGGCAAAATGGCTTTAAGGGCTCCGGTCTGATGCGTAAATTAACATTTTTTATAATAGCTCCGAAACTATTTGAGATATGAAATTACTTAGCATTACAAATATGTATATATATTTATAATACAAATATTTTATTCGAAACATATTTTTATAAAATCAATAATTTTCAATCTATACGCAATTATATATATATTTTTAGCTTTTTGGACATTAAAGCTTAAGTATTGCGATCGTAAAAAAAACTAACCTGAAATGTTGATGGATTTCGACGTCTCATGACCCCCCGAACCCTAAAAAATAGTCTTTGCAATGCCGTCTGTCTGTGTGTCTATTAAAACTTAAAATTAAGGGTAGTTTACTGAAGGGCAAAAAGAGAAAAAGTCGATTTTCTCAAAATCGGCTCTAACGATTTTGATTAAATTTCATTTATGAACATTAATAAATATTCCAAACAAAATGGCTACTCTCAATATTTCGGCAAAATGGCTTTAAGGGCTCCGGTCTGATGCGTAAATTAACATTTTTTATAATAGCTCCGAAACTATTTGAGATATGAAATTACTTAGCATTACAAATATGTATATATATTTATAATACAAATATTTTATTCGAAACATATTTTTATAAAATCAATAATTTTCAATCTATACGCAATTATATATATATTTTTAACTTTTTGGACATTAAAGCTTAAGTATTGCGATCGTAAAAAAAACTAACCTGAAATGTTGATGGATGTCGACGTCTCATGACCCCCCGAACCCTAAAAAATAGTCTTTGCAATGCCGTCTGTCTGTGTGTCTATTAAAACTTAAAATTAAGGGTAGTTTACTGAAGGGCAAAAAGAGAAAAAGTCGATTTTCTCAAAATCGGCTCTAACGATTTTGATTAAATTTCATTTATGAACATTAATAAATATTCCAAACAAAATGGCTACTCTCAATATTTCGGCAAAATGGCTTTAAGGGCTCCGGTCTGATGCGTAAATTAACATTTTTTATAATAGCTCCGAAACTATTTGAGATATGAAATTACTTAGCATTACAAATATGTATATATATTTATAATACAGATATTTTATCCGAAACATATTTTTATAAAATCAATAACTTTCAATCTATACGCAATTATATGAATTTTTTTAACTTTTTGGACATTAAAGTTTAAGTATTGCGACCGTAAAAAAAAACTAACCTGAAATGTTGATGGATGTCGACGTCTCATGACCCCCCGAACCCTAAAAAATAGTCTTTGCAATGCCGTCTGTCTGTGTGTCTATAAAAACTTAAAATTAAGGGTAGTTTACTGAAGGGCGAAAAGAGAAAAATTTGGTTTTCTCAAAATCTGCTCAAACGATTTTGATTAAAATTCGTATCTAGGCGTTGATTAAGATTATAAATAAACTGGCTATTTTCATTTTCCTATGAAAATGATTTTTAGGGTACTTTACAGAACCTAGAGCAGAAAGACGGCATAGTTATTGTGTACCATAATGTCCGATCTCTGCACAAAAATATGGCAAACATCCTTGCAGATGACTGGTATTCACGCTGTGACATATTGATAATGTCTGAAACTGAAACAATCCCACAAGACTTTCTCCAAATTCCAAATTTTAAGATATTTTTCAGATCTGATAGTGTTAGTGTCCGACGCCCAAGAGGATTATTATGTTTGGCAAAGAAAGACATGAAAATTCAAACATGTAAGCACATTTCAATAGAAAACTCTGTTTTCGGAATAGATATTATAGGTTTCAAAATTGGGAATGTCACTATCATCACAGGGTACAAATCACCTAGTACACCTAACATTGAGTTTGTCACTGCTATTAACAAATTAATCCCTTCTGATAAATCTGATGTAATACTATTAGGAGATTTTAACTATAATATTATTGGACATAAAGACTATTTTTTGTTGGAATTAATGAGCAAATATAGTTTGAAACCCATTCTGAAGTCTGACGAGTCTACGACAAACAACGATACGCAGATAGATGTCATTTTCAGTAATATGACGATAACCAGATTTGGAGTGTACGAAAGTTGTTTTACAGACCATAAACCAATTTACTGCGAATTTATAAATTAGTTTCCCGACACTCCGATTTATTTATTATCTGTAAATACATAAATCTTTATTGTTTATATTATTAAAACTAGAGGTCAAATCTTCTGTCCTGTTTTCAAGTGTTATTACTTCCTACTAATTTGATTTTACCTTTACACAAGCAACAACAAATAGTAAAAAACTAGTATTCACTATAGTTAATATTGCTCTTTCCCATTCTTTCATTAGTTATTTATTCCTTAGATTTCTTTCTACTTCCCTCCATTCATCTCTAGTAATATAATTTTCATAAATTGTAGCATGTAAAGCAGATCCGAGTTTCCGAGCTGTCAGCAAATGGTTAAAATACCATTTTATTAAGGTCTTTAAAACATTAAACTGTTTGAAATGCTCTTAGGTGGACAAAGATGCGCCTCTTTTCTCATTGATTATATAGCATTGTATATTATTTTATGCGTGCTCTTATGTGGAGTGGTGATGATACAATGTACATTATTCCGTTCAGAAATCTTACGAGTTTATAGAAAGAGAGAGAAAGTCTGTGCGGGGCGCCGTACAATTTATTTATATCAGTACCAATAAACAATATCGATATTGGGTCCCCAAAGGTAAACACTTCATATTAAAATTTTGACTTCCCGTTTAAATTTTAGGCATTTTATTAGGGGATGCACACCTTATGATTATCGCATTGTTATTAAATTCCTCTTTTATCAATTTTGACCAATAAAATAGGTAATTATTGACTATTTAGTCTAAAATGAGAGAGATATTTAATTTCTGTACCAGGGGTGGATCCAGTAGGGTGGTGTGGGGGGAACGTGCCCCCTTCAATAAATTAAACCAAATAATCAATTTTAAAGTCAATATTAGTTTTATTGTCACGTAATACTATCTCACTAACTATATTATTTTTAGAATTGTTATTGGTAGTATTAATAAATTATTAATATACGATACTTATTATGAATATTTGAAACAATCCCAATAAGTATTAAAATGGTGAAAATAGGTATTAATGAAATTACCCAAACTTAAGTTGCGTGTATCTCACCTTGTTGCACAAACATTGTTTAGGTTTAAATTTATTTAATCATTTTTACTATTATTATTTCAATGATCAATAATAAATAAAGACCTTAAAAATAATTCATTTCTAAATAACGTGATTTAAACAAAATTTATGAATAATACCAAACACATAACGTGTTAGTATGGCTTAGTGGTAAAATGTCGTTTTAGAAGAGAAATAACTAACTAGCTATACTATAGAGTGGAGTCAAGTTCGATTGATCGAAATTTGAATAATTCCATCTATTTTGTCTAATTGATTGAATTATAAAAAACTATTTATATAATAGTTGAAATTATGTTTAAATTTATTTCCCTCTTAATATTAACTATTTGTTGATGTTCTTGTTATTTTCTTTTAATAAATTTCAATACTAATCACCAATTTCGAGTTATACCCTTCAATAGAGGATTATTTTCTAAGTTTAGCACTGCACTGAAAAATTACTTAACGATCTACTCTCAAAATTTGAAGTATTTTATGTCAAACATTTTTGAGGCCCCGCTCCTCCCCAAATTGATCTCGATGGGAACATCCTTGTTCCCCCACCACCTCACGAAAATCCTGGATTCACCCCTGTGCTGGGCTGTACTTATTTATTTGCTTACTCTATGGCATTATGAGAATTATTGCGTTAAAACTTAAATAGTATCTCTTTACAACTAAAGCTCACAAAATTGTATTAATATATTTGTCAATATCTCAGAAACTATTGGTTTCATAAAATTATATTTCATATAAAAGTTTTTTTAATATTACTAAAATTTTACAATGATAAGTTATTTAGTATCTCAAATAGATGCGGAGATATAGACATTTTTTGCTTCTGTAAATAACCTAAAATTCATTTTAATGGAAAAATGAAAAAAAACACATTTTGTTTATAATCTTAATCAACGCCTGGATACGAATTTTAAATAAAATCGTTAGAGGAGATTTTGAGGAAATTGAATATTCTTTTCTTTTCGCCCATTAGTAAACTGACCTTAATTTAAGGGTTAGACAGACACACAGACAAACGGCGTTGCAAAAACCACTTTTTAGGGTTCGGAGTGTCATGAGACGTCGACATACATAGACATTTCGGGTTAGATTCTTTTTACGGTCACGATACTTTACCTTTAGATTTCGAAAAATTAATATATATATTTTTTTGTATAGCTTGAATGTTATAGGTTTTACAAAAAATACCAGTAAACCCTTGCGAAACTTTCACACACATTCAACCTTCCGCTCTCCCAACCCACTCAAAAAAGGATTTAGTCTTTTGTCGGGTTGTTGAAATTAAATATCTCATCGAAGTGTATACACAAAATAGCAAAGAGAGTTTATTTTCGGTAATTGAAACAAAAATATTGTTAGATTTTCTTTTAACTTAAATTTTAAACAAACTATGTGTTTTAACGTAAAGTGAGTATGCTATGTCAGTAGTCGGTAAAAAATACTATCCACTGATACCTTGTTCATTGCTGTAGGTTTTGTATTAGTTGATATAAAGGGATGTTGACAACAGAAATAATATATAGGATAGTTAAAATAAAAGATTTGTATTATAAATAGCACAAGCTATTTGCAATGATAAGTAATTTCATATCTCAAATAGTTTCGGAGATATGATTAAAAAAATGAGAATATACGTATCAGACCGGAACCATTAAAGTCATTTTGCTGAAATATTGAGAGTAGCCATTTTGTTTTGAATAATTATAAATGTTTTGAAATGAAATTTAATCAAAATCATTAAAGTCGATTTTGAAAAAATCGACTGTTTCTATTTCTGCCCTTCAGTAAACTACCCATAATTTTAGGGATGGATATCCAATTCCTTAAATTACTCGGGGCAACCCTATGAAAACCCTTGATACCAAGTTTTAGCCCGATTGGTAAAAGGGTTTAGGCTCGAATTTGAGGTACAGACATACAGACGGAAATAAATGAACAATTTTTTGAAACGGCGGGTCATGCATGACACGTCGACATTCATCAAAATGTTGAGTTCGATTTTTTTGACGATCACAATACCTGTAAGATAGCTAGAAAGTAAAAATATTTAAAAGTACATTGATATATACATTTTAAAACGTCATGTAATATGATATCCACATCTTATTTATGATAGATAATATCAATAGATATAAAATCTTATAGCTATTTTAAATGTAATCAATGATAACTGTAACAAAATTTGTATTTAGCAGTATTTACAAGAGTTCTTTTATGAATTGGGATGTATTAGTTTTCATAGTCCTTGGATTGGGACCATATAAGTCATTAATCCCAATGGCACTCGGAAGGCTTTGAATTGTGATACTGGAAATAAATTGAGAATATCAGATGGAGAGATCGGTTGAGAAATTAAGAACTCCTAAGAAGAGTGGGTGGGTGAGAAGATAACCATTTTGGATGTGGTGCAAAACGAATTGGATCAGACATTTCTTCAGGAAGGACTGTCTTCTTCCCGCCATAGAAGGAAAAGTTGAAGGAAAAAGGAGCTTAAAGAGAAAGAGGTTTAAAATATTAGATGACTTGAAGTAAATAAATAATTTCTGAGAGCTGAAAGGACAGGGCAGGGCGCATCGAAGAACTTAGGTCACTGATAAAAGGAATAGATATGTCGTAAGACAGAACACGTAACACAAAATGCTCTAGTTTAATAATCCTTGGATTAAGAACGGATAATTCGCTTATAATCAAAACAATAGCACTAAAAGCTAAATATAAAACTTCAAGAAAACCAAATAAACTAAATTAAAACTTTATTAAAATACACAAACATAATTAATATTATAGAAATACTAACTCTACAGATCCTCTACCTACTCTGTGATACCGCAACGCTATTATAATGCTGGTTGTCTGAGAGTAAGATGACAAGGTGCTTTTATTCAGGCCGTGTACATCACTGCCATCACTATTCCTTTTAGATACTACAGGTTGGCGACTGCTCAAGAGTGACGGGCGCACTCAAATTGCTGAATAAAGTATGCCTGTCAGAGAGTATTTAATTAGAGCACACTAAAATTGCTGAATAAAGTATGACTGTCAACAAACCTTCAATTAGAGAAGACTCAAATAATGGAATAAAATATGCCTGTCAGTGAGAATTCAATTAGAGCGCATTCAAATTGCTGAATAAAGTACACCTGTCAGCAAGCATTCAATTAGAGCACACTCAAATTGCTGAATAAAGTATGCCAGTCAGCGAGCATTCAATTAGAGAATACTCAAATTGTGGAATAAAGTATGCCTGTCAGCAAGAATTCAATTAGAGTTCACTCAAATTAATGAATAAAGTACACTTGTCAGCGAGCATTCAATTAGATCACACTAAAATTGTGAAATAAAGTATGCCTGTCAGCGAGTATTCAATTAGAGCACACTCTAATTAATGAATAAAGTATAAATGCCAGCGAGTATTCAATTAGAGTACACTCAAATTACTGAATAAAGTATGCCTGCCAGCAAGTATTCAATTAGAGCACACTCTAAATTACTGAATAAAGTATAACTGTCAGCGAGCATTAATTAGAGCACACTCAAATTGCGGAATAAAGTATAATTGTAATCGAGTATTCAATTAGAGCACACTCAAATTACTGAATAAAGTATGTCTGCCAGCTAGTATTCAATTAGAGCACACTCAAATTACTAAATAAAGTATGCCTGTAAGCGAGTATTCAATTAGCGCACACTCAAATTACTGAATAAAGTGCATTCAATTATAGCACACTCAAATTGCTGAATAAAGTATGCCTGTCAGCGAGCATTCAATTAGAGCACACTCAAATTGCGGAATAAATCATGCCTGTCATCGAGCATTCAATTATAGCACACTCAAATTGCTGAATAATGTATAACTTTGAGCGAGTATTCATGTAGAGCGCACTCAAATTGCTGAATAATGTGTGCCTGTCAGCAAGTATTCAATTATAGCACACTCAAATTGCTGAATAAAGTATGCCAGTCAGCGAGCATTCAATTAGAGCACACTCAAATTGCGGAATAAATCATGCCTGTCATCGAGCATTCAATTATAGCACACTCAAATTGCTGAATAAAGTATAACTGTAAGCGAGTTTTCATGTAGAGCACACTCAAATTGCTGAATAAAGTGTGCCTGTCAGCAAGTATTCAATTATAGCACACTCAAATTTCTTAATAAAGTATGCCAGTCAGCGAGTATTCGATTAGAAAACACTCAAATTTCTGAATAAAGTATGCCTGTCAGCGAGTTTTCAATTAAAGCACACTCAAATTGGTAATTAAATTATGCCTGTCAGCGAGTATTCAATTGGAGCATACTCAAATTGCTGAAATATATGCCTGTCAGCGAGTATTCAATTAGAGCACACTCAAATTGCTGAATAAAGTATGCCAGTCAGCGAGCATTCAATTAGAGAATACTCAAATTGTGGAATAAAGTATGCCTGTCAGCAAGAATTCAATTAGAGTTCACTCAAATTAATGAATAAAGTACACTTGTCAGCGAGCATTCAATTAGATCACACTAAAATTGTGAAATAAAGTATGCCTGTCAGCGAGTATTCAATTAGAGCACATTCAAATTGCTGAATAAAGTATACCTGTCAGCGAGTAATCAATTAGAGCACACTCAAATTAGTAAATATATTATGCCTCTCAGCGAGTATTCAATTAGAGCACACTCAAATTGCTACATAAGGTATACTTGTCAGCGAGCATTCAATTGGAGCACACTCAAATTGCTGAATATAGTATGCCAGTCAGCGAGCATTCAATTAGAGAACACTCAAATTGTGGAATAAAATATGCCTGTCAGCGAGAATTCAATTAGAGCGCACTCAAATTTCTGAATAAATTACACCTGTCAGCGAGCATTCAATTAGAGCAAACTCAAATTGCTGAATAAAGTATGCCTGTCAGCGAGTATACTACTAGAGCACACTCAAATTGCTGAATAAAGTATTCCTGTCAGCGAGTATTCAATTATATCACATTCAAATTGCTGAATATAGTAAGCCTCTCAGTGAGCATTCAATTAGAGCACACTCAAATTGCGGAATAAAGTATACCTGTCAGCGAGCATTCAATTAGAACACACTCAAATTGCTGAATAAAGTATGCCTATCAGCGAACCTTAAATTAGAGCACACTCAAATTGCTGAATAAAATATGCCTGTCAGCTGGTGCACACGAATTGCACTACAACCTGTAATCATATTCAACTCCTAAAACCTAGCCTAACATAGCCTAGACTAATCTAAGCTAAGCTAACCTACCCTAACCTAACCTAGCCTAATCTAACCTAATCTAACCTTAGCCTAACTTAACCTAACCTCCATTTTCAATTTTGAACCATGTCATTATGAATATAATTTCTGGTCCGCAGTTTGTGTAAGGGTATTACCGGCTCGGATAAATTGTTCCACAATTCGTGTGCACTCGTATTAACTGCTCTGCAATTCGTGTGCACCGAGAGTGACAGAAAATGTCTGGAGCATATCAACCAGTTGCTTGTCAGAAAGTGAGTAGAGTTTACCGTTTGTTTATTAATTGAGAAAAAAAAATAACATTGACCACAAAGAAAATTATTAGGTTTACTGTTTGTTCAAATCATCGAGTGAATAACAATGGTCTAGATGAGGCTCATGAATAAAACAACATGAAATAATACATTAAATTAAATTGGGCTACTGATAAGTTAAACAATACCTTAAGATACATATACTCCATTCACGGTAGGAATTACTCTCTGAAAGGTCTTTTTTCCTACCAATATCCTACTATATAATAGCTTTCTGGTAGGGAAAAAGGCCTTTCAGAAAACAATTCCTACGCTGAACAGACTTTATGTTCAATTACTAATAGTAGTAATTTTATAACATAAACAGGGTCTTAAATAATCACAGCCGTACCCATAAACTTATATAAAATCTAGCATTTGCCCACTGTTTTGTTCGCCCTAAACGACATATACAACAAATTTAAGGGGAGTTGGAAAGCCCTATCTTGGCCATATTAAGTTGTCATAATCTAAGGAAAATTTTCTCATCCCATATTAAAGATAGAAATTAATCGTATTATTTGTGAATCTGTAATGATATATTAAAAACACTTTATTGAGAGGATATTTCTCTAAGAAAAAGTATTATACAATTTTCAATTTTTTTTCACACTTCATGAAAACAATTTTTTTCTTCATCTTTTCTCTTTCCAAAAAATCTCTTTTAAAGACATCATTAAAGAGTGTAATATGGTGTTGAGAATATATGTGAGAAAAATCATCTAATTTGGACTAATAGAA
>CABFWB010000657.1:145669-180183 GCA_902151455.1 Timema bartmani | reverse complement strand
ATACATACATACATACATACATACATACATACATACATACATACATACATACATACATACATACATACATATTCACGCCGTTCCCTTATGGAGTATGCAAAACTGTACATACAGCTCTAAAATCAACAACTCAATACTTAATCCACTTTCTATTTCTCTACACCTCCCTATCCTTACATACTCCCTTCTATTCAACAAAATCCATACACTGAGTCATGCATTAGAATTTTAAATTTTTTAATGGCAATCTTTTGTCCACACTCGTATACAACATTAAGCCACGTCTTGTAAAATTAATGAATATAGTTTACACGCAAAAGGTCAATAAAACTAAAATTCAATGAATAGTAAAATAAACATGCATCACTTACTATTATATTTTAGTCAATACACTTAACTATACATCGTTGAATTTTAATTATAAATTTTGTACTGAACGTTATACATTATTTACTGCCTATTGGCTATCCAGGTATGCAAGAATATAAACCTATTCTTATTTGTAAATTAAAGATAAAATGATAGGTGACAGATTATTATTATTATTTTTTTTTTGTGAAAGTAACACTCTTCACCTTCTAATTTGAATGCATAAAATGCATGAAAACATATCTCCAAAACAATCTTTGCCAAGGAGATTTATAATTATTGTTTTGTTGATATTTTCAAACCCCTAGCTGCCAAGGAAACTACAAAAGATTTATACATTAAAAGTTAATATGTTCGAATTGTAACAAATCTAAAACGCAAATGTAACCACACAATAGCCAGTCATTTTTCAACTCTTCTTCGCTCCCTGATGAGAGTGTGATGTTATATAGTTTACCCAGTATTCTTAAAGATAAGGAATACACTTGAAGAAGTCCTATCTTGATCTGATGAGTAGGCCCTAATTTTTGAATTTACTGGGACCAAGCTAAATAAAACTTACAAACAAATTAAAGTTTTACCATACGAGCGTATGTATAGAAATGGTAGTATCCTATTTAATCTAAAAGACCTACATCGCATGATTTATTATTTTATTGGTGTTCTTTTACTTCAATAATCTATATATTGTTATGTCATATCAATATTGTCATTGTGAAAATTTTCCACCTCATGTTTAAGATGAATCGTTACATTTTAGCTGTGTCCAAATCTAGAAAAAATATTTTACAATTCTGTCCGTCTCCATATTTGTCCCTATATATCTGACTGTTTGTCTTTCCATCCCTGGCCACGAATCTGAAACATTTTGTTGTATTATGTTCAATGTTGATATCTAAATGTTATAGGACATTACTTCAGGATCTTTTTTCTTTTACCATAGCCCTGAAAATAAGGATAATTTACTGACAAGTAATTATTTTTTAATTCCAAATTTTTCGGAAATTGCTCCAATGATTTTGTTTGAGGGTATATTTAGAGAGTGTTTTGTCTCCCAAATAACAATGTACTGTACACTTGGTGTTTGGGTGAATATTCACTAACGAGTAGTTTAATGAAGAGTGATTTTATAAACTTCAAAATATTTTGAATGTACCGGTAACCCTAACAATTTTGTTTAAAATGTGTATCTGAGGAGTGTTCGACATGACAAATAATACAATGTTCTGTTTTTGGGGTTTTAAATATTTTTTTCTTTTTGTAGAGCTAGATTATATTTTTTTTTAATTTCCTGTGAATTCGTTCAAAATAGGTATCAATAAAATTTATTACAAGATGAATAACTACATATATATATATATATATATATGTTTGTGTAAATTCAATTCATTTTAAAGTAGCTTACTTTTCTCAGATTGTTGTAACTTTCAAATTTCTTTGAAAATAGCTCCAATGATTTTGTTCCAAATATTAATTGGTGAATGATCTTACATGATCAATAGTACTGTATGATTAATTCTCTAAATTAAATTAATTTAAGGTTTGTTTACTTTTAATAAATTATATAAAATTTAAAATTTTTGAAATTGAACCAAAAATATTGATTTAAAAATGGGTATCTAACATTAGTTTTACGTGATAAATAAGAATATAATTCTATAAAGGATTAGATTACAAAATCTAGTAATAAAATAGATTTAGAAGTGAATTCTGAATATAATGATTACATAGATTAATGATGGTAATGAGGGGGTTGGGGCAAAAACCTTATAGCCCTCATTGATTTATATGGATAGTACTCACTATTTAAACGTTTATAAAATCCTGAAATCCAGCTATAAAAAATAAGTAGGATATTCACGGATATTGGCTATCCTCAAGGTCTTGACTGACTATAAAAACAACTTGTAGTTCAAGTGGTATGGAACCAGAAATCACTGCTAAAATATTTGGTCGTAAAATGAGTGTTATCATGTTTTTTCCCCAACCCCCTAATTATTTATATATTACTGCGAGCAATACAAGGGACAATTTTAACTAGCAACAGCGATATTATATTGGAGATTAGAAAAAGAGTATGGTTGGGTACAGCTTGGTTAGTAAGTTGTTAACATCTGTCAAAATTGTAATACTAAGAACTTATCTCTATGGGAGTAAAACGTGGTCTCTTAACTTACAAAACTTACAAAACGAAAATAAACTTAGAGGGTTCGGAAAAAGGTAATACATAGGAAGATACTTGTTCAAAAAATGGACGAAGAGAATTTGGAGTAAGGAGGTAAATAATGACGAGTTACATAGCCTGTACTCATCACAAGACATTGATAGGATAATTAAATATCGCAGATTTCGATTCAAATGCAAGAATTTAGAGCCATGTTCAGGGTATTGACCGGTAAACCCAAGGGGAAAAGACCACTGGGAAGACCTAGACGCTGATTGAAGAATAACATTAAAATGGATGTAAAAGAGATATGGTGTAATGAGGTGGACTGGATAGAACTATTTCAAGATGTGAATAGGGTGTAATTAGGTGGACTGGATAGAACTAGCTCAAGATAATGATGGATGGCATACTTTTATAAATGCAGCAATACAATTTAATGATCCTGATGCCATAAGGTAAGTGAGCCTCAGTAATTTACAAATAATATATTTTTAATATTTGCGATTTTAGAACGATGATTAATTTTGTGGTGAATGATGACTGAGAAGTTTAGTAAAGAATACTAGGACTCTTTATGGAACTGAATGTGGAGCGGATCAATTAATAGTGAATTCAGTAGTTAAGTTAGATAGGATATTTGTGAGGAAGCAGCAAGAGAGTATTAATCAGTTAAGTGAAAGTTTAAAATTTCAACAAAAATAAACTGAGAGTGCTATTTGAAAAATAGCTGGGCGCCAAATGATTCTTACAAGAGCATTAATGGAATGTCAAAATAAATGCTAATAATACAGAAAGTGCTTGGAATAGAATACTAGAGGACGTAGTTGAGTGCAGGAAAGTTGTGTGTGGATCTGCAGTGGTGGGAAACATAAAAAGAAGTACATGTTGGAATGAACAAGTAAATGAACCTGTGATAGAAAAGAATGAAGCACACAGATGAATGATTGCTGTGGAGATTGAAACACAACGTAAGAGGTTGTGATACATAAAAAGAGAGAAATATGAATGCATTGCAAGTAGTAATGAAGAGTAAGGAGCAAATAAGATTAAAAGAACGATAAAGAATTGAGAATGATTTCGAAGGGAATAAAAGCTGTTCTGAAAGAGGTTAAAAAAATGTATATACATTAATATGTATCATCATATTACTTAATAGTTCTTGTACAAGAATACAATTTAGCTCTGTTGGTACATCATCATTATACTTTTCTAAGGGTTCCGGGTTGAACTCTCAATGTTAAATGGGTTTTTGATGTATTTGGTTAAGTTACTAATCAGTTGGCGTGATGCAGTGTTTGTTATGAAATCCAGTTAATATAGATTGAAATGAATCTCTGTACATAAATGAGAATGGTAGAAGTATACAAGAGCAAATTTCACTAGGACATGCTTTAATATGTGTGATATACTTTTTATTAAATTATATGTCCTGTTCCTTATGTACACTACTGGACTATGTCGTCAGGATTGCAATAGACGGGAATACTAGTGTTGGGGTGACTGTCATCTGAATCCCGGCTGGGTGCAATGGGGGTGTTTTAACACATGTGGTTTGACCATTTTTTCACACAAATGGGGGCACACATTTTAGATTAAGTCGTTAAAAGCCTACAACTAGAAATTTACCACCAAAGTAACAAATCAACCTTACATAGTAAACTTATTGTAGTAAAGGCTTTACCTTGGTCAAAATAATAGTTTTTATAAACAACAAATTGCGTTAAAAGGTTATGCTTCGGGCGGTGGCCAAATATTTCGGGAATACTTGGTTTATATTATCGGTGGTATAAAGTATTTACAGTCTTCATTAAGTGTGAAAGAAGGCTATAAAGAAGAGCCCCGTTAGTAGAACTCTGGTAGCCCAAAATCTTGATTAGTATTATACGATTTTTGAAAAATGGATAAAAAGAAAGAATCTAGTCAAGTGAAATATATTTTCATAATAGTAAATGCAAATTAAAAATTAATTGTGAGAAACAGTGAAAATGAATGGTTATTATTAATTATATGTTGTAATCCACACAATCTGCTTTTCTTTACTTAAAGTAATTTCATTTATGTAAACAGATGAACAAGTTGAAGAAATAATGCATAAATATTAATTTTTGTCCAACCATTCCCTCCATAGGGTTGAATAATTGTACCTTGAACATATAGCCAGTTATTGACCTAGAGTTGAAATCCCTAGTTCAATTTTAATACAATAGGCTTTTATGGCAAATAAAAAGATGTTGATTCGGCCAAAATATATATAATAAAATGAGTACATTACTAGAATTTTGCTTGTGGCATCACTCGCATTAAACCATACATCAACTCACTCGACCATTACAAATTCTAGAAAGAAAATTAAATTTAGTCGAGAGTAGTATTTTATATGCGTACGAATATTTGAGAAAAAAACATGGACTGGACCCCATCCCTTCCCCCTCCAAAAAAAAAAGCTCATATCACGTGCCATATTATGTATCCGTAATACCAGCCGCGTTGAATGTTCACCGCTTACGGTTGGGTCTTTTCCCATCCCTTCCCCCTCCAAAAAAAAAGCTCATATCACGTGCCATATTATGAATCCGTAATACCAGCCGCGTTGAATGTTCACCGCTTACGGTTGGGTCTTTACGTGACTGCTTAGCTCACTGATGAGATAGCGTGATAGTATATAGCTTACCATGGTTTTCCAAGGTACCGTCTCAGTCCAATGAGTACTTTTTGAGCTTACTGACAACAAACAGACATACAGATGAACAGACAGACTTAGGGTTTTATCAAAGATAGATTAGTGTTATTATAAATATCTATCAAAAGGGTCATCTGCTGATCACATGGAATGGTGGGTGATTATATTAAATTAGATTTATTAACTTTTCTAGAGGTTTTCTAAATTCTTAACAAAATTGGACTGTGTAGTATGTATTGTTTAAGCTCACTCTCATCTATAGGAAATTCCTAAGTCTATAGAAAGTTGTGGATATTTAGCCTCAATATTACGATCATTACTCCTGTAGATCTCGTTACAGTGCTAAATAAAATACCAAAGTTAAATAAAAACCAAAATATTTATCTACCAATAATAAAAATAAACACTCAACATTAAACAATAACTAAGAATATCGCCATCATTTTCAGCTCTTTGTATTGCACGAGTTTTCTGAAATGCATTATGTATTAAAACAGTGAAGTAACAGTGCGTTTGAATTCTTTTTTTTATATTTAGTCTACTCCACGTTTTTCTAAACGTTCAGCATACCTACAAATTGACGATAACATAAAAGAGAAAGGTAGAATTACACAGATGTATTTTGGGATATATTTTAGGAAAACAAACCTAACACACGTGGATGGTATTATAATTCCTATCCCCCTGTTACAAACAAATGTCATATGTTGAAAGTGACACACCAACAGGTACCCTATGGCGCAATGCTCACTGCCAGGTAAGTTTGTTTGTGACGACGCTGATCTAGCAGACTGTACATGTGTTGAAAGTGACACCCCAACAGGTACCCATGGCGCAGTGCTCACTGCCAGGTAAGTTTGTTTGTGACGACGCCGATCTATCAGACTGTACATGTGTTGAAACATATGAGGAAATCCAAGCGAGCGGTAGCTTGCATTGGGTCAAGTTCAGTCAAGTCCAAGGTCGTATCAGTCCGATCCTTGAGTGAGTTGCACAATCTATATAGGACCTACTGATTCAGAAAACGTCTTCCGCATCACAAGGTCACCGTTGAAAAACAACATGAGTTCTACCACAGGTCTGATTACATCATCATACCACTTTGGCATCTGGGAACATTAAGTTGACAGCATTTGAGAAACAGTTAACTAACTAGGTCTTCTATTTATTTACACAGTTCCACCAAACATCTTACCAAACCTGGTCCGGTGGCCCCTTAGTCAAACGCGCTACTCTCGCGGTGGACTAGAATGCTTATGACGGGGAGATAGAGACTCGAATTTTGGTTGGGGGTACTGAAGGTGATTTTCCTTAAATGTTTTTCCACTCTCACTCCACACAAATGTTGGTACACTTCTTATAAATGTAGCCTTCATAGCCCCTATAACCATTAACATAATAGTACACAGGCGTATAACCCGAACTGACAGTAAGACGCGGGGCTAAAAAAATAAAATCAAACAATATCTTATATAGAAGATTTTATATCCGTAAAATGTTTTAGCTATATCTTCGGATTTAATATTATTATTTTAGTACCACGTTTTACTACCCATTTGGGTCACACGCTTATGTACTAATTACACTAATAATTTGAGGGATTAGGAAGGTTAAATTCAGTGTAAGTATACCCGTATTTGCGTGGAGGAGGAATAGAAAACCATTTTGGAAAAAAACTCAGTACACCCGATCAAGATTCGAACCTTGATCGCTCCTTCATCGGCAGTTTAGTATAGAAAACAAAGATGAAGCTCATATTTATGGTTATGAAGTTTCAATGTGATCGGGCTTTAAATCCCGGCTGGTTTTAGCTTGGATTTTTTGGATAAATAGTTTTAATTTCTCCCTCCAACCAAATTAGGGTAAATCTCTTTCCAAATTATTACTTCCTTTTTCTTAACTTACTAGCTTAGTAAAAATATAAATATACCGGACTTTAGTAAGATCTGAAGTAAGAAAAACCAAACCATTTACAATTATTATAATATAACAATGTAACATTCTCATGTAAGCTATCGCTTAGTTTTCAAGGAAAGAGCTTTTTAAAATATTCCAAAATAATGTATGTCCTCAACATTCATAAAACATTTCACTATTACATTAGTGTTGTTTCAGAAGTATTTCCTATTAGCTATCAAAATTAACAGTTTAATATCTCATTAAGAGACGTATGATCACATTTAGTAACATTTCTCTAGAAGATTAATACCTTTATGAGAAAATTGGACTGTAGTAATGTAGCTAAATAAATAGAACTCTTACCTTACATGACAAGAAATACTGCAATTTGCACTCTAATAGGACACATTATTATAACGTACATACATATTCGCTTAACAGTATAATTTATTATAACATAGTCAAGTAAATACATTATTTACATAAAGTAAACTAATATTTTTACTATATAAAGCTGAAGATAGATCTATCCGGAAAAGAAAACCCACATTCAGATCAATTGGAAAACTAAAAATTAGGCAAGAATGTGGAGGGAATACACCATTTAAGAAAAAAATAACTCTTAAAACGGGAAATTTTAAAATGTTGCTCTAGAAATTTTAGGGGGGTGGGTGAACATAGTTAGTTTCCTATTCCCACCGATGTAGGTGTCATTGCAGATGTGAAAACATATTTGTTCAACTTCATAGCACAAAAAAACAAACACTTAAAATGTAAGTAGTAATAAAATAAATTTTTAATTTTAACAAAAAAATAATCAATTTTATCAAGTATTAAAGCATATTGCAAATAATAATTAATAGCATAATTAGGAATCATAATAGTAAGCATGTATTTTTACCTACAAATAAAACCTTCTCGAGTCAAAAATTTATAAATAATTTAAAAATTACTAAATAAACAAACGTCAGAAAAATAATTTTTTTTTAAATTCCTAAATGGGGTTGTTAATTTTACCAAAATACATATCAAATAAAGGCAACTAAAATAATATGGGAGATAATCGATTATAAATCATTCTGAATTTTGCCACTTTGCTTAGTTGCCAGTACTTTCATTGAGACCTAAGAATTGAAGTATTGAGAATTGTTATATTAATATCGATTCTCTATTATTTCGATACTAGTAGGAATCAAGAGTATCGAGGTATCGAAGGATCAAGTTTAAGATTATTAGTTTATATATTACTTAGTAATAATAATAATAATAATAATAATAATAATAATAATAATAATAATAATAATAATAATAATAATATTAAAGCGTATAGCCCGAGTCGGTAGTAAAAGTGGTATTGAGGGAAAAAACTAATATTTAAGCTTACACAATATTATTTAATAATAATAATAATAATAATAATAATAATAATAATAATAATAATAATAATAATAATAGTAATATTCTTGCCAGTATTTGAGACAAACATTGAACTTTCAGAAATCATCACAAATAAGATTGTTCATCTATTTAAGAAACTCTAGTAACACATAATAATATATATGATTGTTATTGACATTGAAACATAGCATATTATACCAAACTTAGGAGGGACTTTCTTCTGCACGATGCCATATAAAAATGTTAAGGGAAAGAGGAGCTTAGGAAGAAGGAGGACTTGAATATTGCATAACTTGAAGGAGGATAAGGTGCATTGCCGGTATAAGTTCACTGACTAAAGTGTAATGAACCTGTCGTAAGACAGAATACCTAATAGTAATAATAATAATAATAATAATAATAATTTCCGAAGAATTTTATACTTCTTATCGTAGCAAATAATAATATTCACACTATATTAACAAAATAATTTAGGTAGTTAACAACACTCTACTCACACAGGGCTTTAAGCACATTACTTGATAGTTAATTTAATAGTAGCCAGTGGCAATTACATATATTTAAAACTTTACAACAGTGTCAATAGTTGCGTTTGTCTATCTTAAAAGTGAGACAAAGCTATAGAGGAAAACTTCACTCCTATAGTACATCCTGGAATAGAAACAAGTCTTCGTCAAACTTGATTGGCCTCCTTGACCACTCAGCCAAGCATACTGATTTCATTTTGTAACATTTTAAATCAAATGTATGCATGCCATAGATCAAGAAATACATTATATTGAGGTCTCAAGGTTAACGCCTCCCACGTTTACAAATTTAATGCTCTAAAAATTATTTGACTATTTTATGGTTTTGAGTATATCAACCCTAGTTTCATATTCATGAATTAAAGATAAGCTGATCTAAAACAAACAATATATAAACACTCTGAAATAAAATACACAAACAAAGTGGAATAATTTCAAAATTAACCATTCTAAATGTTTAACTTGCAAATTACACTAAAATAAGAGATTTTTTTTTTATTTGTGACTTTTCAAATATGTAGAACCATGTGGGTAATTTTAGATCCGCGTTTTGTTCCAGTTTTATTTCACACACTATTGTTAATGTGTTGTGTAAATAAACACAACCGTGCAGTATAGCTCTACTAAAGGTCTGAATAGTCGACCTTCAAATATTGAAACAATTTTCTAGAAGATATATATATATAGGTTTATAACGAAGTACATCATCTTCCGATACCCAACCTCTATCGGTCTCACTCACTCCAAAGGTCTTCCTCCATTCCTCCTGCTCGTATTTCGTTGTATTTGCTTTCTCTTCAACTCGTTCTTGGCCTCCCTAGCTTTCTTCGTCCCATTTGTTTCCAGACTAAACAAGAAGTTCTAACACCTGATTTGATTTAGAAGAAAATATTCATGATTATCTTATGGTAGGATTTGGATTTTCTGGAAAGTACAAAAAACTGTAAATTCAAAATAGTATTGATCAAATTTACAGCGTTGAAAATTAATGAACTGTGGTGTGATTCTGGAATATGATTCTAATATGAGGTGGAATAAGCTTACATGATTATTAAATTAAAATTATAGCAGTTTAAATGTTAATTTTAATTTTTATACATTAGTACTATATAACAGATATGAAGATAGTTTGTTTAAAATAAAGGTAAAACAAAAGTAAATTAAGTATTTGTAAAACTTTTATATATTTTTACTAAGGATTTATTTTGGTTTTAAACAATTTTAAATAACCTAGCCTATTGTTAACCCTACTTTATAACACTAAACTAAAATATAATTATTATGTAGATTTTATTAAATAATGTCTTTGATCATGGTTTATAATTAGGGAAAGTTAGCTTATTTTCAATTACATTTTAAGCGGTTCAGCTCAGCTAAGAGATCAAAGTAATCCTTTAGATTTATAGGCCTGTATTTTCCCAAACAAATAAAGTATTCATTTCTAGGGCAAAAATGGAATATGTTAAGAAAATTGATATTTTTTTGCATTTCTAAGCTTTATAGTTGCCATTCTCATAAAAAAGGTCTGCAGTGTTAACATTTCCCTTTAAGTCAAAACAGATCTTATTATCTGTTATCTGGATGTAAGTAAAATTAGCCACAGTTTTTCTATATAGATAATTATTATAGTGGAGATACGAGAAAAAGTACTAAAAATATACGAAATTTACTAGATTCAACTTCTTTCTAGTATGCCCACATTATGTTGTCCTAACAATAGTAGGTCACACCAACCTTTTATAGTATGTAACATATGTCATGTTCATTTGAAGAACTGCAGAGATATATTATTGTTAGTTTTCTTAGTCAAAATTAAAAAAAAGAATGTTTAAAAAAAATCACCCAAACATATTTACGAAAACTCGTAATGAGTTCAAATTATTAAATTACATAGTTTATGAATTGAAACTAAAAATTATATACGCAATAGATAGTCTTTGACAACTAAACTCTTGCATTATGCTAAATTTGAACATCGAATTACAAATACCTGCGTCAGAAGTAATAGCTTTCCCCTTAAAACACAACCCCTCCCATAATGGCCGTGGTAACTCAACCCCAACCATCCAAGTTAATATTGTACTAAGTTAATTTGAAGCTTTCACTGGCTTCTAATCCCAAGAAAATGTGTGCGGGAAATTTGTATGTTTGAGTATTCATGCATTTACAAAACATCACTGGTATTAGAACTTAAACTTATTAATATAAATGCTTTAATATGACTTATAAATACAACAAACTAAGAAAATACTAGCTAAATATTAAAAATGGCAAAAAAAAAATCCAAATATTAACTTTTATAAAACATTTACCCAACCATTGTATAATTTACTGAATCTATGTAAGTATGGACATTGTCTGTAAAGCAACAAAAATAAAATGATCTTTCATCAAAATCCAAGCCATATTTATAAAATCAATTACAGGTTTACTTCCAGTCAGTAAGAATCTATAGCTTGTTCAATGTTACATGCTTAATTCATTTTGTCCCTACATGCAAAAAGTTCAAGAAAAGTGCAACGTTAATAAACTTAGTTAAAGTATGTAATAATACAGAATATTTATTACTTGCTATATATGAGTAACTTAAATCTTCCACAATATTAAATATTATACATTAAACTAGATTTTAAGAGAGAATATCACAACTAGTGATCCTAGCAGCGATTCGAACTCACCTCCCACCCAACATCTAAAATCATAGTCAAATTTAAGCGTGTATTGAAAGTTAATACAAGGGTATCATCATCACCATCCAATCTAAATAAGACCTAACATAACTTAGTAAAAAAAATTATTTGCGTTTATCATTATTTTCAAATACCATTTTGCTGAAACAAGACGAACAAAATGTAGAGTATGGATATAAAATATTTTATTGACATTAAATATTCTATAATGAGGCTTTCTTTTTGCATGAGATTAAGCTAAACTCCAATAAGTTTTGGTTCAAATCCTGGTTGTTTATAATTTAGCATTCCTTTTGGTAATACATGGTTATTTAGAATAGCTTCTCAAATACTAACTTCCTAGGCCATATTAAACTTTATTTATGTAAGTATATGTTAAAACTTATCAAGAATCATATAGAAGGTGACCTAGGTGTCCAGGGTTAAGGTGCCAGACTTCTGTGCTGGTGGTCCGGGATTCAATCCTCGGTCCAGGCACAGATTTATCTCATTTCCAAACCCTTCCTTCACCTCTGACAAGACGTGTATTAATCACACAACTTGTGAATGTGTGGAATGACAGGCCCCCACCGTGGTTCGGATTCCACGTTAAACTGTAGGTCCTCCATTTCATCTCACAATCACCCTACCATTATAAATTAGTGTAAGTGCATATAAACCGAACGCGGTGATGATGATAATAATAATTATTATTTAGATTTTAATTGATTATTTATAGAGTGTACTAATAAAACTATGATATGGTTATAATATAGTTACCTATTTTTTACTTTCAATTTAAACTATATGTAACTATTATTTTTAGTTAAGTGGTTTTGATTTTGATCTAAAGTGAACCTGTGCTTGTTATAATATATAGTAATTAGGCCAATATGTCAGTTATTGACCAAAGTTCCAATCACTCTTATATATCTAGAGGTGTTGAAGTAATGACCTTTAATTTAAAGTTTCAGCTACTTACTCTGTCTTTTATGTTTTATCTACTCCGAAACCATTTGTAATTTATATTTATTTGTTATCAACAAAATGTAGTCAGGTAATCAATAATTCAATCATAAGCTCACTCCTTAAACTACTCACCCACCTAGTTATTAGCTATCTTTTGTGTGAGGAATCTTTCTACCGTTTGGAATACATCAATAATTTTTATTTTAGATTATAATTAATAATATATTATCAAATCTTTCATTTGGACTGTGAGTTTATCCATGCAATTAATATTGATATTTACTTTAAGCAGCAACATATTTCCTCTATTTAATATAATTGGTATATTATTTTTCAATCTTCTTAATTCATAATAGTTTTATTTAAATGTTGGTTTTGTGACTTTTTCTAACATCATAACTACATCAAACCCTTACTAAATTGGTGGGTGTCTTTAGTAAGAAAACAGTAGGAAGGACAGTATTCAACAATTTCAAAAGTTACTAAAATTACTTAAAATATTCATATATATTTATCTTTAGTATTGACTTTTAATATCAATACATATAAAATTATACTGAAAAGATTTTTGGCAAAGATTAACAACATTGAACACAAAAATATGTATAATATTATAAAATGCTCTTTCTACCTCATTCTAACGAGCCTTAAGATCCATTAAAAATAGCTCATTGGCGCAAGAGTACACCTTAAAACAAGAACAAAACAAAATAAAGATCCAAACAATCATGTAATGATTATTGACCGGGGTCCTGTTTTAACTCGACCGTCGTTTGGTATTTCTTCTATCCAAGGTTAGGAAGTATGATCCACGATTACTGACATTTACATGGACAAATTTTAAAGACATTTTGAAGACACTCTTAGAACCTAAACTGAACAACGTATGTAGAGAGTTTTGTGATCCGGTTATCCGTTTCAATATGTCAGCTACTCTAATAGTTTTGTGATCTGGTTATCCGTTTCAATATGGAAGATACTCTAATAGTTTTGTGATCTGGTTATCCGTTTCAAGATGGAAGCTACTCTAATAGTTTTGTTATCCGGTTATCCGTTTCAATAAGGAAGATACTCTAATAGTTTTGTGATCAGATTATCCGTTTCAATATGTCAGCTACTCTAATAGTTTTGTGATCCGGTTATCCGTTTCAAGATGGCAGCTACTCTAATAGTTTTGTGATCTGGTTATACGTTTCAATATGGCAGCTACTCTAATAGTTTTGTGATCTGGTTATCCGTTTCAAGATGGAAGCTACTCTAATTGTTTTATGATCCGGTTATCCGTTTCAAGATGGAAGATTCTCTAATAGTTTTGTGATCTGGTTATCCGTTTCAATATGTCAGCTACTCTTTTAGTTTTGTGATCCGGCTATCCGTTTCAATATGGCAGCTACTATAATAGTTTTGTAATCCGGTTATCCGTTACAAGATGGAAGCTACTCTAATAGTTTTGTGATCCGGTTATCCGTTTCAATATGTCAGCTACTCTAATAGTTTTGTGATCAGGTTATCCGTTTCAATATGGCAGCTACTCTAATAATTTTGTGATTCGGTCATCCGTTTCAAGATGGAAGCTACTCTAATAGTTTTGTGATCCGGTTATCCGTTTCAATATGGCAGCTACTCTAATAGTTTTGTGATCTGGTTATCCGTTTCAAGATGGCAGCTACTCTAATAGTGTTTCAATATTTAGATCATCCCAAATAATTTAAACTTAGAATTCTAGGAAATCAATCAAGAACCTTGTAAATATTATTTTAAATTTTTACAGATAATATTGCGAGACTGGTGTCATAAGCAAGGAGAACAAAACAAATATGAATATAATGTACTATTGGACGTAAGATACCTATTAATTAGTTCTTTGTATAACTTAATAACAAAGTAAGAATGCAAACTTTAAATACAAAGAGAAATACTTTTACGTTAAAATATCTTAATTTAAAGATATGAGGAGTGTGAAGTCTAGTGTTCACAAAACTACTATCTTCATATACTAACTTAGCCTAAAATTAATAAAGACATGTCGAGTTTTATTAGTCAAATAATCTAATTCGTCACTTTCGCTTGACTACCGCTGATGAGTAGGCCTATATCGGGTTTGAGTCTCATGTGGTGAATTTTTACAAATGGGTTTCCACTTTCACTCTACACAATTATTGATACAATTCATAAAAAATTCAACCTTCTTCATTCTTAGCACTCTGGCGTAGCTAATACATATGCATACAACCCAGCAAGGTAGTTAGAGCCGGTGACAAAAAATACATGAGAAATCAGTGAAGTGTTTAAGGTTAGGTAAAGTTAATTTAGGCTACTTTTATTATAATCTTATTATATACCTGACAAGTATTTGCTTCTGTTTGTCTTTTGTACGTATTCTATTTGTGTGCATGTGCAAAACTGAACGCACAAACACTTGTTTGAACGCCAACCAAATATTTATTTATTTCTAGCTTGATACTGACGAAAATCCCCATCAGTGGCCATGAGGGTTAAGCCGTCAAATTATTATGATCTTGCTTTACGGTGATGGAGAGATTAACTGGGTGTATGCTCTTAGCCTGGTACAGGTATTAGGACGCGGTGATATAGAAAACCGAGTGAAATATATATATATATATATATATTCACAGCATCTACTTATTCGTTCGGGTTTTGGCAAAAATGTTAATACTGGTAGTGTGCTAGGGATGAGGTAGTTACAAATTTTGTGGAAATGTATCCGAATGTGTATGTAGGGAGATTGGGGAACTATTTAAAACACTTCTCAGCTTACTTTGTATTTGAACGACAACCTCACCATCACAACTCAGACCGCGCACCACCTGGTACAGGGACGAGATCTCATCTCGAGATATCGACTCCTCAGAAGACTCGATATTGTGTCGACCGTTCCTGCTGGGCGTGATTTGGCGAGCAATCAAAAGCAAGCGGAGGAAGAGTCGAGGTTGATGTCGTCAGGTAGGCAGGACCCGCTAACCCCGTTTCTGCCGGCTCTCAACAGTGAAGAGGCCGATACTTCTGACGTTGGTCAGAGGGTTTTCAGTGCTGTGCCAGCGACGGTAGATGACTGACCCTGCCAGGCTTGTCGTAGCTTTCCAGCGGTACCGTGTGTTTGTGTGCGTGTGTGTGCGTGCGACAAGTTCAGGGACTAGAATTATCTCCTTGTGTCTGCCGCAGGGAAGGTAAACATAACTACAGGTAATTAACCATACCTTTGTTTTCACAGCGTCTGTTCGCCCGTTCGGGCAATACGCATACATATACATTGCTATAATGTTGAAGGAATGAACGAGATAGACTATAGAGGCAGTGCACCCACATTTGCGTTGCGGGATAGTGAGAAACCATTTAGAATAATAAATATACTCTAAGTACACCCAGCCGAGCAACCTGATTCTGTGGTTGCATGGTCTAAGGCATCACTATCGTGTTATAATAGACTACTAATGGCAGGAATATCGTGGTTTGAATCCAGGTTGGGTGTATTGAGGATTGTTTTCTCAAATTGGTCTTCCTCTCTCCGGGTAAACTTCCGTTATATTCAACCTTCCTCATCCCTATCTTAATAGAGTAGTTATTACATAAGCGAATAACCTGAACAGGTAGTAAGCCTGTTGCGAGTATGACACCTGAGACCATATGCCTGGCTAGGTAAATATTGGCCTAAGTCTAGGTTTTACCTTGCTTCACGTCTTACTACCTGCATTTTATTAAAATCATGTTGTAAGGATGAAAAAGGAAATATTTAGAGAGGAATTCTGAATAATTGCAATAGAGAGAGAGGGAAACTATTAAAATAAACAGCCTTGATTCATCAGTTGGGATTAAAACCCCAACCTCTTCGTCTCTGGGGTGGACTAAACTAACTTAACGGCTAGTTCACGTGTTTAGGTTTTTCAATTGATGGAAAATAACGACCAAATTTAGTCCTGGAGACCCATGCTTCATTCATAAATCCAGGGTTCGAATCCATGGTGGAATATATTTTTAAAATATAAATTGTAAACTTTGTAAAAGCTATATGAAGGTGTGGCCTGGCTCTGACCTTAAAGCTGGGGTTCATTGTTTATTAACTGAGTCAAGGGGTAATTTCTCCAAACACAGGCATGCGTGGGGGGCTCTGGGGTGTGTGCCCAGGTTCAACCTAATAATGCAGGGGCTCCCAAACTTTTTGAGACCACGCCAACCCTCACATGTCAGATATTCCGTGCGATGCCCCTATATAAAATAATTTGTTTTTTTAAATATCCCAAATTCGATTTGGTGGCAAACTTTTAAAAGAAAATTTTAATTTACATTACTAGCTTGTATTCTTTTAAATGTAAACATACGTAACTGAAAATGTGCATGTTGCATTTCAACACACATTATAAGTTTTAGTTTTTTCCTTATAGCCGCGACGCCCCGGACCAAGACTGGGCACACAGTTTGGGAACCTCTGACCTAAAGATTAATAAAGTGATTTTTGTTTTAATTTAATTGCATAGCAATCTTGAAATAAAGATTGTATTGTATATATATATATATATATATATATATTACACTTTAAGCACCAACTTGACTAGAGGTCTAACATAGAATGTTAATAGTGTTGTAGGAGTTCATTTACAACAGGCCAGTGTTATTTTATGGCATGTAGGCAGCCAACTGAGAATTATAATCATAAAAAAGCTCCTTGACCCTGGTCTAGGAAAACTGGGTGCCGCCAACTGGGTGCTGGTAGGACTGGGCGCTAGTGTAAATACGTAATAATTGTTTTAATTAAATATCACTTTTTGTAGTTATTTTTAGAGTAATAACAAGAAAATTAATTTGTGTATATTTATAAAGTTAGACTAATTAATATAATGATATTTAACAAAATATTTATAGCAAAAAAACTATTAAAAATAATATTATTGCATTAAATAAACCACGTAAAGATGAATTAATCTAACCTAACCTAACCTACCTGGCACTTAGTTGTTTATTTTCATTTTTATAATTATAACATTAAAATTAATTGAATCTGGCGTCCAGTTGTCTCGGCGCCCAGTCTTCCCAGTGCCCAGTTCGCAAGAGTCCAATTTGCCGCACCCGTTTGGCGGTGCCACTTCGACCCACGCATGATTGTGTACATAAAACAATTGGCTTCGTCCCTTACAATCCAACTTTCATATGAAGAGATTTTTAGAGAACAAGGAATTCTTATGTAGCCAATTTTAATAATATTTTACGACATTACTAAAGTTATTTTATAGGCATTGTTAATATCGCTTATAATTAATAACCGGAGTTCTCATAGATTAATGTCTGAATAAATTAAAGAAGTTTTAGTAACTTATTTATGTATTCCGATTAAAATTGGATTGTTATTTCGATAGTCTGCTTAAAATGTTTACATCTATAATACCAGGCGAACGTGGTCTCGTTATGTAGAAACTTTCATCTGTTTTAGTCAATTTTGGTTAGCTCATTACGTACATTACTTAATGCATTTTAGAAATTTGTATATTTTTTAATAAACTTTAGTTCAATTTGTTGATTAAATAAATATACTTATAGTTTAGTTAAGCTTTATTTTATTTTGTTTGAAGAGTACGAATAAGGTTCCTTATAATTTACATATTCATTCATCCTCCCCCGACCCCCCATTTCCATGACCTTGGGCCCCCTTACTCTGGGGTACACGAGCTATTCACACCTTAATGAACTGTGCCACGCTCGACTATGTCTCTAATGTGTAGTGTGTTTCTCAAGGTTGATATCAGTGTGATGGTATGATAGTTTTATTGCATAACACTGCGAGTAGTGACCATGAGATAGATATTATATATATCTTTAAGTGGTTGGACCATGATTATTAGTTATTTTAAAAAGAATTGTCATAGCACCTTCCAAAAAAAAAGGGGGGAAACAAACTGTCGAAAAATTTCTCCCGCTAAAGAAGAACCAGAAAAAACCTTCAATGTCCACTACCTAACTCCTAATTTTCCAGAATTCGTCGTCAAATTTATATTAAATGCTAACTATCTTGCTATAAGCAGTTCAAAATTTCGTGGCTTATAGAACGGAAGCCCGCGATTAAAACCTAGCCTGAGACACCTACATCCACGCTGGCAGTCATTTTATTGCCATTATCAGATATTTCGATAACATCCCTAGTCTGACATCAAACCTCCTTCAAATATACTGTCACATAATCCTCCCACAGATGTCTCGGCCTAGCATGGAATCTTGTATCTTCACGTTTGTCAATTAAAATCTCATCCCCCATACGCACCACATGACAATACTGCCTCAACTTGCGCGATTTGATTCATCTTAATATTTTTGGGAATTCATACGGGCCATGAAGTTCTTCGTTATTTGACTTTATCCCTTCTCCTCTCTAAATATGATGTTCATTTAGTCTAGATCACTGGTGATGGGTAGCCTAGGTCTTGAATCAATCTCAGCTGTGTGTGTTGAGAATGATCATCTTACACGGGTTTCCCACTCTCTCTCTCCATGAAAATGTGGGTTAATTTACTTCAATTCCACCTTCATCATCCCTCCCACTCTAACTTGATTATAAAATACGTAGAGAAGACTATTGAGACACGATGGAAAAAAAACCCAAGTAATTACCAGCCAATTGATGTCAATGGAACGTTCCACAAAAATCTAAATCAAATCTATTTGAATCCGTCCTGGCCATAAAGGAGTCTAAGCCTTGGAGGGAACCAGACAAATACCAGTGGTAAAAAGTTTGGGATTAACATTAATTAAGAGTTGGTTTCACGGTTGTTTTTTCAGGATGCAGTTATAGCTCACTCATATTAAGAATTAAATAGCCAAAGCTATTATTTATGCTTTTAGTGAGGATTACTCCAACTAGATAACATATTCTGAAACTTGAAAAATAACACCTGAACACGGGAATAAAACCCGGGACCTTTGGCTTAGACCGTTAATGCTCTAACCACTGAGCTATCCAGGATAATATGCAAGCTCGTACAGTTATAATAATTGTACAAATGGCTGCAATAAGCCAACTACCGAGTCGAAAATGGTTGCGTTATCTGATAGCTCGTGATATTAATATAATCACATACTTGTAGCCGGCGATTTCCGCACGTCCATAATAGACTCTGCCTTAAAATATGAGTGAAGAATGACCCTGAGCACGGGACTATTTCTGGATAGCTCAGTGGTTAGAGCATTGGCGTACTAAGCCAAAGGTCCCGGGTTCAATTCCCGTTTCCAGCTGTCAATTTTCATAATATGATATCTTGCTCATATTAGCTTTGGCCTTTTATAACCGTTTAAATGTTACTTTAAAAACAGAATGTTTCATTAAACATGTGCGGTAACTTTGGCTAGTGAAATAAATTAATACAACTTGTCAAAATTACATACCATAGCTTCCAGTTGGATGAATAAACAACTGTAATAATATTTTTTATCAGGACCTTAAATTCATAAATAATTTATGAAATATAATATGATATTCAAAATTATACTATATTTTAACATTCTCTTGGCTGTAGGATTGCAAATCATATCATCACTCTTCCATAATTCGCTTAACCAGACAGGCTGGAGTCTTCTTTGGAAGTAGACAAGTGTGGAATGAGGGAGTAGTGCAATGCGTTTCAGAAAATTCGAGAAGAAACTCTCTCTCTGCTAGATACAGTACGTCTTATCGAGCGGAAGATTACCGCCAGTTTTTTGTTAGTTTCCAATATGTGTCAAAATTTCAGCAGATATATATATATATATATATATATATATATATTAATCAAATTAAACCTCCAGTGTCTGCAAATATGTTGTGAAGGTAGCACGCTTATCATGCATTAGGCACTTCATTACCGTTTTATTAGAATTGAATCTGATTCAAAATACTTCTACTATTGGGCAGCTGGTGAGAATCAACGAGTATATACTTGTTCAAACTTGTTGGATAAAATTACAGCATTAAATATAATCTCTGATTTGAATTATGTCAAAGACTTTTAGTAAGGCCAGAGACCATAATAAATCATAATTTTGACTTCGTTTGAAGAAACAAACGAATCCCTGTAAAATACTGACTGTTCGGATTAATTAGGACCCAGGCTAGTCTATATGATAGAAAATGTGAATATTTTATATCATAGAATAAAAAGAAGGTTTAATATTAAAATACTTTATTTAAAATATAATAAAAAAAGTTAAAGGCACATAAAACTTTTATATTGAAATTAATTGCACAAATTTAAAATCAGACAAAGTATCCAATAGTATTTAGGCCTAAATTACAGTACTTACATAATTCGCAGTTTACACAGTATTTACTAACGACACATAAAAGGTAAAACAAATTACATAAACACACAGTACATAAATATATTTATTATACAGCACAACATAAAAATAAATATTTTAACTTCTAAAAAACAGTAACATACCATACACAAAATTCTGAAAAGTTTGGAAAAGGCTAAAATAAACGTGTCCGAATTTAGTGAAAACCGCTACTACGATACGAATCTGGATAGGCGATTGTCTGTATAAATGGTCGTCTGGATATCCAGTGCCCGGATCGTCAGTGTCCGGATAGTCAGGGTTCTACTGTATTGATATTAGTTATTATTATTAGCTACGCGTCTTACTACCCGTTCGGGCTATACGCACTTACGCTGATGTGTAATGGTAGGGTGATTGTGAGATTAAATAGAGGACCTACAGTTTAACGTGGTATCCGAACCACGGTGGAGGTCTGGCATTCCTTCACATTCACAAGTTGTGATTAATACACGTCTTGTCAGAGGTGAAGGAAGGGTTTGGCAATCAGATAAATATGTGCTAGAACCGAGGATTGAACTCAGGATCCCCAGCACAGAAGCACGACACCTTACCCCTAGACCACCAGGTCACCTCTTGATCTTAGTTATCTAACCCCCGTGGAACTTAAAAACATATTATTGTACTCACACTACTATATAAAACAAGCGTTGGTGTTTGCATGGTTTAAGGCATCACTCCCGCAATATAGCAGACTACCAATGAAAGGTTTCGATTCCCGATCAAGTGTACTAAGTTGGAATTTTCATTATTTTCGTCCAACCCACTTTCCACGTGATTAAAATTATTTCCTTCTACCTTCCTCATCCCTAACACATTAGTGTAAACATCCATATTTCCCGGAATAGTATTAAGATGCTGTGCATACAATAACCGACTATCTACAGTTTTGGAATATCTCTTTAACTATTAATTATATATTATGTTTATGGGGATATTAATATTATTGAAAGAAATCATAGCACGCCGTACTCAGATATTTACTTTGGAAATTTTTCTACTGGAGTTTTCCCGTGAGGGATTATCTCAACATGAAAGACAAATCATTTTTATAATATTGAGTCTCCTTAGGATACATTTATAGTTATTTTTGAAGTGATTGATTCTGTAACTGCTATGAATTCTATAATAGTGAACCATTAAGTTAGGAGGAAGAATACAAAAACTAATTATTTATAACACCCTAAGGAAAGGGTGGATGTGACTATTGTTTCAGAGTCGGACCAAGCAGGGGGAGAGTAGCCTTGGTATTTTAACACCCACAAACCCCTTATCATTTGTACTGCTTTGAAACAATTACACTTATAGGATCATTAACTCTAGTAAAACTCTATTTTATTAGGACTTTTATTTTTAACCTCTTCATCGGTACCTATTCGTGAATGATTTCGATTAAAATGATAACTTAATTACGCTTTCTCGAGTATAATTTTGTCTCTGAACAATTGAATATTTAATATTGAATAAAACAAACGATAATTTATTATTAAAGATGATTTGAAAATAGATGATAAAGTTCGCCTTCTGTTTCAATAAAATATGTAAAAACTGTTATGTAAGCTATGGCACATTGTCACCCATTTATCCACGTTTATTCTACGTAATTCATTTTGAGTGTGGTCCCTGCCTTAACAAATATAACGAAATTATATTTTGTTCACTGTATTTGTACAGGTATGGCTTAGATTAATCTATTATTTACAGCTATCAAACATGTTGAGATTTTTGGACCAAGGAGCAGAGACTTTAGCTGAGACATACGATTTAAATTTTAAAATAGTTGTTTCACAATATACTAAACAATTTTATTTTACCAATTTCACTATACATTGACAATATTTAGTAATATTTTATAACTTCTGTATGCCCATTTTTTACCCTAGTTATTTCAACCAATGTTGTTAACATTATTACAATTTGTATCAAATTTATATTTTTTATAAAAGATTATTATCTATCATTTGTTGCATGACATGTTATATTGTATCAATTACAGACCTGTAACTTCATTTTATTATTAGCTTTAGACTCCTTACTTGACTGGTCTTATGAAGCATGTATCAATTATTTTTAATAATTTTGGTATATTTTCTTAGCGCCACGTCTTACTATCTGTTCAGGTTATATGCATATGTACTAACTAGGCTAATGAGTTAGGGATGAATAAGGTTGAATTTAGAGGAAGTGTACCCACATTTGCGTGGAGGGATAGTGGAAAACAATTTAGGAATAACCACCTTCAGTACACCCTATCGGGATTTGAACTCTAATCTTTTGTCTTCAGCAGGCCAGTCTAACACGAGAGTGAAGCCTTTGACCATGCAGCCACTGAAGCAGGCCCATTTTATTTATAAACAAATACTTATTTTATGTTTATATATATCCACAAAATTTAAATATTATTTTCTTTAATACATGTGAAGAATAGTGTTATTAAAACTATAATTATTATCGTTTCTCTTAAGCTCAGTGTTTATTTAATATATTCTTGGGCAATTAAGTTATGTATTTTATTGACACACTTATTAATGTATATTCCGAGGTCATTCATACTATGACATTGAATAAAGACAATACACTCAATAACTAACATTTATTATTATTATTACTAGCGTCTGATATTTTAATATCTTTGCTACAGTACGAACTCAAACAAAAACATACCACTATTTCAGACGTAACCGCACCGGCGGGTACGTGCCTTTGGGAACAAGATTCAATCTCCTGGTAGTTTGATCAGGAGGCTCGGTTTCGAATCCCATGTGAATGTATTAATGTTTTTAGTTATTAATGCTTTCCCCTCCCCTTTACGATCGTGGTACTTTATCTAAATTCTATTTTTCTCATTTTTTTAGCTCTGAGTCTTACTGCCAATTTGAGTGACACGCTTATTCACTAATTATAATGCTAATGGGTTAGGAATGAGTAAGGGTGAGTTTAAAGAAAGTGTACCCCCATTAGCGTAAAATTAAAGTTGAACGCCATTTAGGGAGAGCCACTCTCACTATATCCGACCGGGATAGAACCCAAATTTCAGCGTCCTTACCAATCTAATCTATTGCAAGGGTAGCGCCTTATACCATGAGGCCACCGATGAGGGTTTTCTCCACCTCTACCTCAATAGTGTGTACATGCAGATATCCCGGAAGATTGCTAAGATCGGGTCACGGAGATAAAGGAATATTTGAGTGATCGACGGGAATCGAACCATCCTCCTTCTTCCTAGCGTTGATCACGCACCTGCTGAGCCAAACATTCATCTTGTCTGGACTGATATTGTTATTAATATATTTACCAAACAATACATGATTCATTAATATTGGTCTCATATAAACTTTGAATAAATTATTATTTTTCTCACCATAGGTATTTAACGTGTATATAAACACCTATATATACATTCTGAACGAACAGATATCACAACTTACAAACTAACTCTATTCTTGATTAGCCAAAGCACCCAAGACGCCAGTCGCCAATCCATCACTTTGGAAGGGCAGCTCTAGTCCCACTATTGGTATATTTTTTAATCCATGTTAGGAGTCTATCTTGAGACCTTAAGTTAATCAGACAGCACACAGGTGCCTAGTTTTCACAAACATTAATACAGGAGATAAAAGGGTATCGTCAAATAGGTGCCTAGTTTTCACAAACATTAATACAGGAGATAAAAGGGTATCGTCAAATAGGTGCCTAGTTTTCACAAACATTAGTACAGGAGATGAAATGGTATCCTCAAACACAGGCGAGCACATGAACGTTAGTAAACAAACTCGAAAAATGGCGTCTTGAATTGCTGCATAGCACGTATCGGTAGTTAAATGGTCTAGGGTGTCACTTTGAGTGGACTGGATCACTGTAGGAAGAGAGGCTGTAGCTCAAATCCCGGCTGGGTGAATGAGTCTATTACCCTTCTTATGGGTGTTCCTCTTTCCATCCTTGAAATTAGAAGTATTTTTTTTTCTAAATTCTACATTCCTCATTGTCTTATAATTATTGTAGCTAGATATTTGGATGGGGTAGGTAATAAGATGTGTTAAACACACACACACACACACACATGCTTATATATATTTATATATGTATTCAAATCAAGTCATAAACGTGTATTTGCATGGTCTAAGTCTGATGTGAATTGTTCTTGTTTCGCTCTTGAAAATGAAAATGAAAATGGTATTTTGAAACAGACATGAGTATACACAGTGTATAATTGATGAGAGCTCGTGGTACTCACAAAGATAAAGTGTAAACTGTCCTAGAAAGTCATCAATGACCCGACACAATCCGGAGCTCGATAGTCTGTCTATTGTCTAGCGAAGTTTGAGAGCTCACTTTGTGAAAGGTTAGTTATCCTGATACCCATGCTGGTGGGTACATAGTATGAATGTCAGGCTCATCTAGTTTGTTTTTTTTCGGTTATGGGGAGGTCGGGGTTCTAGCCGTCCAGGTGCATTAAGATTAGGGTTTCATAAATGAGTTTTCTTCTCTCTATTTACACAAATGTGGGTACATTTCTTTTAGCTTTGTATATCTACCTTATTCTTACAACATTGGTTAATAAAAACTAGTACAACCCAAACTGGTAGTGAGATGGCATGAAAAAATAGGGCTATCCTGGCCTTCTATGAAATAGTTGCTAACAATACATTATTTCAAAAAAGCAAAGTTGTTTCGAGGATATTGAGAGGTTGAGTGTGGATCGAGTGACGAAGCAAATATATAATTGTTGAGTGTGTGGGTCAAAAAAAATTTGTAGGCTATGAAGACTGAGCTAGATGTTGTTGATGAACGTGTGAAAAAGAGAAACATTAAGAGTTTAAAAAATTAAATAGCGTGTATGACTCGACGTTTGGATGTTGCTGAAGCGAAGGTTTTATGCAAGGACAGAGAAGTGCGGGGATGCTTTTGAGGATAGATTAAGTAGAAGTGGTTTTTGAAGTACATTTACAGTTTCTTTCTTACCCCTAAGGGAACGGCTTGACTATGTATGTGTGTATGTATGTATGTATGTATGTATGTATGTATGTATGTATGTATGTATGTATGTATGTATGTATGCGTGTATGTGTGTATGTGGTGAGTATGTATGTATGTATGTATGTATGTGTGTATGTATGTATGTATGTATGTATGTATGTATGTATGTATGCATGCGTGTATGTGTGTATGTGGTGAGTATGTATGTATTTATATATATATATATATATGTATTTATATATATATATATGTATATGTTTTGTAGCCTATTTATTATTCTAGGTATTCTAGGCCACCACAACACTGGTGTATTTATTTATTAGCCAGGTATATGGTCCACCACAAAACCTATTGTATTTACTTTTCATACAGGTTTATTGTCCACGAAAACACTCATTTAATTGCACTAGCCAATAATTAAAAGTATATTTATATATTTAAACGTAAGTGACCGATTCTAAAGGAACTATATGAGCTGATTCCCAAAACACCACTAGTTTTGTATGTCCCCTCGTCATCAAACCATTTACCTACTCAAATTTAAGATTTTTGCTGGATAATCAATTTTAGTATCATACAATCAATCAAATAATATGCAATCATAATTATGTTTTTTGTTAAATTGCACCTTTCTATCAATTTATATTATCTTATAAGTTAATATGTATATTCTAAATTCTTAAAAAAATGATTACCATCGATATTTATGGCTTTTAGTCGGTTTTACATTCCCTCTTAATAAACCAGCAGTAATCTCCCATCATAGAGGCATACAGGTTACCTTGATATCATTTTTCCATCATTGTAGTAAATTTAACACCAGAGATATAATGGTCTTTTTTTCTGTTTTCAAGAAATCCATTCCCAATTTCTTTAACCTAAATGAAAGCCAAGATTTATCATTTACGTACTCAGTTGTTTCATATTATGTACATAATATTTTAGAATTTCTTTATTTGTAGCTCAGTAAAAATTCCTTCTTTCAGATTTAGTATCTCTATTCATTTGTCTTTTTCAACTGTTGCTCAATATTTTGTTGGCCAACTGCCCCATTGACTGAAAACACGATAATGTGTTTTGAAACCTCCGTGTAGACGTGTAATCAGCTCAATAGCCGCAATATCACCATTTACTACCAAGAGTAGTCTTGGTACTTTACTGCACTCAGAATCTTCAACATACTTTAATATGTTTCTTTAAACTAGTGGCATGAAGTAGAAGAACTGATGGCTATTTATTTATATTATGCAACATAACAACTTTTGAATTTATTTTCAATTCAACAATAAATATTCACCCTGTTTAGGATTGTATTCAATCCATAATTATTTCTTAAGACCATAAATATATATTCTTCATACTGACTTTAGTTGTGAAATACTTGAAATAGACTTCACTGCGCTGTTGGTATAATATTATACATATTTCTGGTTTCAAGTAATTTCCATTGTTGTAGCCGGAAATCAACAAGTTCAACTTGCCCTTTGTTTAAGTTCAGAACAGGAACTAAGTAATTTAAAACATCTTGCATTATTAAATGTGGTGTGATATCAGTTCTTGGTTTGTGGTTCATATCCCTAAAAGTGGATGGTTAGTAGAATCTGTTTGTAACACATTCATCTGTACAATCTTCATCACTGGTTCCTTCATCCCACGACTCTGGAGGAACTGCTACCGGCAGTTCTTCACTATGTAGAAGCAAACTTATTGTAGATAAGATGTTCGGATATTTAAAACTGTACTTGCTATATTTTTACATTCCTGATAGTTTTTTCTACAGAAATAGCAATCATCAACGTGGTTATGTGGTTCTCGCCACGCCATAGCTACAGCAAAATTCATACCAGTAAGTTTCCCACCTAGCTGCATCCTTACATTCGTTGAGCATGTTATACAACACATATGTAGAGCCCAGTTCCAGTCCTGGTCACCGATATTGCTACCAGATCATAGACGTTTATTGATGCCAGAGGATTTTTTTTTCCCTAGGAGTTTTCATTGTAAATCTATCACACGCCTAACATAAATTTCCAGGGTGAATAATACAGTTTCTCTGCCAATGGTAAGCAAAACACAGATGATAAAAACACTCTTCAAATAAACATTAATCAACTGTTAGGGCTATAGATATTTCTTAGTAACCGAGAGAGTTATAATTGTGTGAACTTATACGCAATATAACTATACTCTTCTAAACACTACATCCATCGCAAAACGTGGTTTATTGTCATCCACACAACTAATGTAATAATATATTAGGGTGGTGATTTGTCAGCCACACAACTAATGTAATAATATATTAGCGTGGTGTATTGTTAGCCACACAACTAATGTAATAATATATTAGCGTGGTGTATTGTCAACTACACAACTAAAGTAATAATTTATTAGCATGGTGTATTGTCAGCCACACAACTAATCTAATAATATATTAGCGTGGTGTATTGTCAGCCACACAACTAATGTAATAATATATTAGCGTAGTGTATTGTCAGCCACACAACCAATGTAATAATATATTAGCGTGGTGATTTGTCAGCCACACAACTAATGTAATAATATATTAGCGTGGTGTATTGTCAACTACACAACTAAAGTAATAATCTATTAGCATGGTGTATTGTCAGCCACACAACTAATCTAATAATATATTAGCGTGGTGTATTGTCAGCCACACAACTAATGTAATAATATATTAGCGTGGTGATTTGTCAGCCACACAACTAATGTAATAATATATTAGCGTAGTGTATTGTCAGCCACACAACTAATGTAATAATATATTAGCGTGGTTTATAGTCCACCACACAAATAGTGTATTTATTTATTAACCAGTTATAGTGTTAACCAAACCTAGATTGTTCTTATAGTCCCCAGCTGAGAGTAACGGATGTAGGCTCTTCAGACGAGTCAACTATCACTGTATCGTGACCTCCATTTCAGTCTGGAGGAAGCAGTGTGTGAGGACCAGTTTAGAAGCCCACAGGCCAAAATGATTGAGCAATTTTTATCAAGGAATAATTATAGGCTACCAACTATAGTGTGCTCCATCTACTAATTAAAAATAACTTAAACAAAGGTTCAAGCTCACACAATGGTGAATTATTGCCGAGAATCATCCGATAAATTACAATATTATGAAGAAATATTTTAGCGCATCGTTATTTACTTGGACCTGGGAAGTTGAGATCTTGTTGGTTTATAATATATGGTTATTCCAAAATTTTCCCGTTCACCTTTTCTACAGGGGAGATCTTGAGCATTACATTTCAATAAACAGCCTCTTAAACATGTTTTGTGTCTTCTTATCTGGGCTACATGTATCTTTACATTAGTTGGAGAGGGATTATGTAAATCTGGTCGGTATTTGATCTCCAACCTCCCGGTACATGTTTATCAAGACTGTGTTTGACATCCATTACACGTGCCACTGGAGTTGATACCATATGTCAAATGAATATACCCTGTATAAAATCTATGTAGTAAAAAACTTTAAAAAAACCATTCTCAATTCTTCAATTTATCTTAGCATTTTCAGCAGCAGTTTTTTATTTTGATCCTAGTTTTGCAAGATATATAAATTCTTAGATCAAAATTCATGTTTAAAGTAAACAATATATTAGTAAGCAAGTAATTGAGTCTTGGGTGAAATCTATTAATCAATCATAATATTTTTTAAATTAAATTTTTCTAAGAGCAATAAATGTGGGAAACTATTTACATAATAATAACTAATTATGTACTTTATTGGATTGTATAAATAATTTTAAAATATGCCTTTGTAAATATAAAAATAATGATACCACCAATTAATTGACTTTAATATATTTCATAAGAACCATACATTGTCGTCCATTTAATGAACAATCTGAATGACATAATAGCTACAGAAATGAAACAATACCTAGTGGAATCCAAAGCCAACGGTGTTTACGATGAGATTAGTTTTTAAACCTGAAAGGTCGTGTACACGAATAAAGTGCGTGACTAGTATTCGGATGAACACCTGCTTTTGGGTGTTATCTTCTAAAATGTTGTTTTCTCTACTTATCTCCATTGAAATACTTATTGAATTCTGTAAGACCTACCTCTACCATTCTGTATCTATAGTTTAGATAGTCTTTGAAAGCTATTACTGGCAATGGAATAGTTAAAACAAAAAATGACTCAGAGAAATATAATGAAAAATAGCATGAGAGCTGCATTAATCTCCATTTGTCTTTCTTTTTGAAGATGGGAAGGACATTGCTTGATTCCTGGCTTAATTTACTCAGATATATATTCCTGAATATGTTCCCACCATTCCTCCACCGAAATGCAGCTACACTTCTTCTTACTTCTACTCTACTCTTCTCTAAGCCGTTAGTATAGGCATGGAGATAGCCCGGACAGGTAGTAAGGTATTCCAAAATTAATCTCACATCAAACTTTACATTTCTATATTAATGAACAAAAACAAAATTTGACATATTAGCCCTGTTGATAGTATGTTTGACTTCTGAGTTGAGGACCTAGGGTTCCACTACCAGCAAGGCTGAACAGTTAACCAGTAGTGAAAGTGGGGCTTCCCCTTTCAAAGTAATGTATTAATGACAGGTAGACCTGGTGCTGAGTTTGTCCTAAGATTAAGCTTGTTTGTATGTCGTGTGTCGATACAATCAGTCGGTTCATTAAGTGCTTGCTAAGTGTCCCCAACAACAACAAAAGAAGAATTGACAATCGTACATGTATTTAGCAAGTGTGTTAGTGATGTCTTCCCGGGAGGTTATCACCATTTGCTCCATCACTAAACACACATCCTGTCATTGTAGTCAAGGTGATAACTCAACCTAGAAATGGGGGGTCTAGGTCAGTGGGTAGAACCCCACAAGATCCTCGGACTACAAGGGAAGTGTTCCGCGACACATTTTCAAAACACAAATCAAACAAACCCACTTTGTAGCCAATAGGTTACCCAACCATCGTTTGGACTTGACATTTAAAGTTTCAATAGATTCTTGTATGTGACTCTCACGTCATAACAATGCTACTATGAAGGTAATGGTGTGGTAGGAAAAAAACTATAGTGAGTGTATCCTCATTTGAGGGGAAAATAATTCATAATAAAATGCCTAAGTACAATAATCCAGTTTTCAAAGATCAGGAAACTAAACTAAACAGTCTTGACTTGTAGTTCGCTTGTCCACCGAGGTGAGCGCTAGGTTTGCCTACAAGTGTGTTTTGGTCTCCCTGAACAATCTAGTCTAAAGAAGGCAAATATAAAATGTAAATCCTTGTAATAATATAACAGTTCCTCTGTGATGCAAAAAAACAAACTCTTACTCAGACAATAATACTATATATCATCAGATTTAATGGAAGACATAATTGAAAATATTATACAAGGAAATTTTAAGAAGGAAATGTTCATGGTTTATATTTAATACCCCTTATTTCAGTCAGTCGTGCGTACACTTACTAAATCAAGGTCTTTGGGTAATATTCCCGACATTTAAAATACAAATATTACTGGTAAGATTGGGATTTAACTCTTTATTAATCATTAATTAATTAAAGGCTGAGAGACTGTGTGTTGAGCTTGTTCTGGAAATAAGTTGGTTTGTAAGTCGTAGGCTAATATAATAACTTGGTTCATAAAGTGCACGGTTAATACCCTTGATTAAAAAAATAAGCTTCACATCCATGCATCATGTCCCTAATACATCTGACAAACCTCGGTCATACAACCGTATCTTTGCAGCCGAGAAAATCTAGATTAGAATTGATTTAATGAGAGGATATGAGAGAGAGGTGAAAAAACCAGAAGAGGGAATGGGAATAGGAGGAGTAATAAGTAAATAAATGTATACTAGAGGACTATATATCAATAATCAGAACAAATAAAAAAGATAAACATTCATGACCTCGTGTAGTAACTAACGACCCAGATGCATCCATCTTGTTTAAACATTTTTTTGTGAACTGCGTTTTATTACTCATCTGGGCTATCCTATTCACACTAATGGGAAAGTAGGAGCTTAGAGTAAGCCTACCAGAAACTGTGTGGAGGAAAAGGGGGAAATATTCTAATTAATACCATCCTCAGAACACCTGGTTAAGATTTGCCTACTAGTCAAGATGGAGCTAAAGAATTCGTCAACGCACTACCGATGCGTGTTACATAGCTAATATATTTGTCTTCTTGATAAATATTGTGTACTATGTTCTAGATTAATTTAGAAATGATTTGAATAATGTAATATCCTTTAGATAAATGATACGACACAATCGTACAAACTTTCTCATCGTGGGTATTATAACTTTTAAGAAATGGTTAAAAAAACAGGTGTTCAGTAAACAACTTTTAAGTAAGTTTTTCTCATAGAAACAAACAAGTCATAGTATTTATTATTAATCATAGCATGAATTCTTTGTTTATTAATAATAAACAAAATAGTTTCAATATTTTTAGCAAGTTTGAAATTTTCTAAAATATGGTATTCGTAAGCTAGCCTAAAATAATTTGTAATTTGTAAAAATATAAATGTATAGTTATATACTATGAAGAACTATTAAAATACCAATTTTAAATGCAATCTTTTTGATCAATTTCAACAATTTTAAAACTTTTTATAATATATCTTAAGCTACCATTAAAGAAATTCTCTTAAACTTTAAATATACATTATTATTTACTATGCAAAATCATCCACCTTTTCCAATTTTAAACAAAATCGTTGTATCTATTTTTAAAATGGTAAAAATGTTAGAATCATCATCCATCAGTAAACTAAACTTAAATAATTTTAATACAAAAAATATGTTTATAAGGTAATGTGTCACGTTAAACACTCCTAAGATATTCATTTATTGCAATTAAATCGTTAGGGCAAATAAAAAATTAGTTGAAAAATCAGTTATCAGTAAACTACCTTTTAACAAAGTTTTACATAAAAAAACAGGTATAAAATGTTGTCATCTCAAGAACTTCCAACACACCCATTTGTAACTAAGTCAGCTGTCTTTTTTAAACACTTAATATTTTTGAAAAGTAAGTCATTTGTAAACTAACCTTAAACGAATGTTTACCCCCAACACAAATGTACAGTGATATTTGTCATGTCAAACACTCCCAAAATACCAATTTGGTACCAAATCATTAAAGAAATTCATAAAATATTTCAAATTTTTGACACATTAGCCGCAAGTAAAATATCCCCCAAAATAAGTATACAGTGTTATTTCACATGTCAAACACTCCCAAAGTACGAATTTGGAACCAAATAATTAAATAAATTTTTAAAATATGTCAAATTTTTGAAAAATCAGCCGTAAGAAACCCCCCTCCCCCCAAAAAATATACCCTTAAAATAAACAAGTGTATGGTATTGTTTTTCATGTCAAATACTCTCAAGACATCCATTTTGTACCACATATTTCAAAATATTTTTAGAGTATTTTTCATATTTTTGAAAAATCAGTCATAAATAAGAGTACTTTTAGAAATGTGAATATCAACTTTTAGGTTCCTAGTGCCATACCAGTAAGTAAATCTTAATATAATAATTATGAAGATGAAAACCCTATTCACTCAGTCACTCACTCACTCATTCACTCACTGTCTCATCACTTCTCCAGAACTCATTTAAATTTTTTAAATGCATTTCAAACATATGATGAATCAGTTCAGATCCGTTAGGTACTCGGTTTTTGCTTCTACTAGGAAGGCTTTTTTAATATCTACTTTTAAAACTCATGGTGTCCACAACTTTGAATCATTACCTCGCTTAACACACTTTTGCGGGCAATAGCTGTTTACCTTAACTATCCTTTAGTGAACTCTTACAGGACTTGTGTGTACTGTCTCCTCACCTCCTCAACCCCCTAACGCCAGAATACACCAAACTCTCATTTTCTCAACAGTCTATTCTCCTTACTCACCCAAAAGCAGCAACATAGTTATAATCTCTCTGTCGGTCTGCCCAGTGACAGCTTAGAATAGAGAATGTAGAGCGGAGGGCATGTCATTAGTAATAGAGAGGAGAATTATTGATATGTATCACCCTGGACACCCGACTTTTAGCCAACTGGTTTATGAAAGCACCCCTCGTTTGTGCTATGTTAGTTCTGGTTAGTGCTCGATTTTAATGGTTAGTGCTATAAGTTTAAGGCATTAACTCACGATTTCTTATGGATGGCTAGGAAGATATCTACTTGACCCGGTATAAGAACTAATAGAGATATCTATTTTTTTCAAACGCCCATCGTGTGTGCTGGTTAGTGCTCCATTTTCATCGTAATTAACTAACTCAATGCACCTCTTTTCTTGACTTTTATAAAGAAGCCAGTTTTTACCACCTGCAAACACCATGTTGTTTTCCCTGATGTATGTATGTTTTTATATATGTATGTATTTATATATGTATGTATGTATTTATATATATATGTATGTATGTATGTATGTATGTATGTATGTATGTATGTATGTATGTATGTATGTATGTATGTATGTATGTATGTATATATGTATGTATGTATGTATGTATGTATGTATGTATGTATGT
>CABFWB010000657.1:63133-143080 GCA_902151455.1 Timema bartmani | reverse complement strand
AAAAAAAAAAAAAAATCAAAATTTGGTCAACATTATATAAAATGTGTAGATTACTGCTGTCATAGATAAAAGTATTACTATCCTATTATATCCTTTCTCTATGCTGATATAGACCATCGTCAAAAATACGCTTGTAGTATATAGCTTTGCTTGACCAACTCTATATATTCAAAAATAATTTATCTACTTTAAAAATAAATCTTACATTAAAAATAGAATAGACGATACACATGTTTCTAAGGAATTAACTAAGGATAGATGATAATGCCCAAATATACTGGTTATTGATAATAAAAATATTATTGTATAGGTTTTAATATAAGGGCTATTTTACAATTCAATATAGAAGTAGGACCCCCCGCGCTTCCCAATGAATCGGAATGAGATTTGAATCTCAACCTTATTATCACTGAAAAATGTCACCTTGGCCTACATTTTAGTTTTCTATGATATTATATCCAGATAATAAAATACGTTTTAGTCCATATTAAAAATATATTTACTAATTTACTAGAGAAACTTCCTATAGATAATTTGATACTTATTTATAACGACGATAATACACACTTGTTTTGAAAAAATACCACCTCAGAATGCCAACAATATTATCTTCCACCGGGTCCATTCGATCTGGGAGGGGGTCAAGGGGGTTATTTTGCACAAGTCTATCTATCATTCATAATTATTCACTTGTAATTAATTTTTAAGAAGTCGATTTTTTTAACTTCTTCGACACCCTTAAAGATCCAGTAACTTGTAAGAACAAATATTTAAACTTAACGTGTACTTAAAACGAGAGAAAACAAAAGAACACTAAATATTGTTTCTATGTATTCTCCCGTTTTTATAAAATCACGAGGTTACTCTATTTTATTTTATCAACTAGCTCTTTATAACTTCAACTACCAACCTCTAAATAGCTAACTTAACCATTTTCATATTTTTCAATCCATACAAAAATGTTTAAAGAGCACGTGCTCTAAAAAAAGGGGTGCTTTAAGAAAGTGAGGGCTCATGGCATATACATTCTTCAAGTTGGCCCCGAAGGGAACCAACACAAAATCAACAGTGGGAATACACATATTTTGTTGATATATTTTATTTTATCATAATTTAAAACAAGGGCGTTTTAATTATGTAATCTATAGGTAGGATTAAAATCGCTCCCAATTAATTCGAATGAGATTTGAACTTTGACGTCACGGTTATTGAAAATAATAACATGTATTTTAGTTTTTTTATGTCATCACTAAACAATATATTATGTGTACTAAAGTAGATAACTTCCTTTAAATAATTTGATAGTAATTTTCTCATTTGGTATTATTCTGAATCAAGAGTATTTGGTTTGATTTTCTTTATGTTCAATAAAATTATCATTGATTAAATTGGAATTTTCCTCTTGCAGTGACGATTTGACAGCTGGGGGTCTTGTAACTGTTATGGAGTAAGCCTGTTTTTAATTAATGCGCTGATATAAACTTTCCTCTGAATTTTTAGTAAGTCAATTTTTTCAACCCCTGGAACACCACCCTTAAATGCCTCCATGTAAATGATGACTCACTTCCTCAAAATTGTACCTTCTTCATCTCAAACCCAATAGTGTTACTAATTTGTGTTTAGCCCGGACATTAAGTGAGACGTGGCGGAAAAATCAGCCAAACAAAAATATAGCTTTGAATTTATACTTTCTCGCTACCTTACAGGTAGAGAAAGTATTGTGATCGTAAAAAAAATCGAACTCGTGTTTTTGATGAATTTTGACGTTTCATGACCCTCTGAATCCAAAAATTGGTTTTTGCATTGCTATTTGTCTGTATGTATGTTTGTTTGTCTGTCTGTCTGTCTGTCTGTACCTTGGAGTAGAACATAAACTATTTTACCGATCGGGCTAAAACTTGGTAGCTAATGTTTTCATAGGGTTGTCCTGAGGGATTTCTGGGATTGGATATCTAGGCCTAAAATCAAGGGTAAAATTAAGGGCAAAAATAGGAAAAATCAATTTAAAAAAAATTGGCTGTAACGATTTTGATTAAATTTCATTTTTAAGTATTGACAAACATTACAAACAAAATGGCTATTGGTACTCTTAATTTTTCGTCAAAATGGCTTTAAGGGTTTCGGTATGATGTGTAAATTCTATTTTTTTTGATCATATCTCCGTAACTCTGAGATATGAAACTACTTATCATTGTAAATATGTAGGTCTATTTATATTAAAAATCTTTTATATGAAACACTCTGTGTATCTGTTTAATCCTAAAATTAAGTGTAGTTTCGGCCTAATAAAGGCCGAAAAGAGAAAAAAATATTTTTTTTCAAAATTGGCTTTAACGATTTTGATTAATATTCTTATGTATGTGTTGGTTGAGATTAAAGATATAATGGCTATTTTAATTTTCCCATGAAAATAAATTTTAGGGTACTTTACAGAAGCGGAAATTTCCTTATCTCCGTAACTATTTGAGATACTAATCTTTATAAAATCAATAGTTTATGAGATATTGACCAATATAATAATACTGTTTTCGAGCTTTTGTTGTAAAGCGGTACTATTTAAATTTTAACGTAATTATTCTCAAATGCCATAAGTATGTAAATAAGTAAGTCTCTCAAAAGTTCATGTTCTTTTTCCTTAAACCTCTTAGGGAAAATGTTTGTACAGCAATCATCTATCTCTATCAGTTTAGACTAAATAATCAATATTTACTTTTTTTATTGGTCTAAATTTATAAATTAGGAATTTAATAGTAATGCGATAACCATAAGATGTGCAACCCCTAATAAAATGTTGAAAATATCTCGGGTTTGCTAGTGTATATTATTTCGTTTCATATATATCACGAGTTTTGAGTAAATATCTCCATTTTAAACAATGGAGTGAGAAAGTCCGTGCGGAGTTCCGTACCATTTATTTATGAATAGTTTCTATTATATTATCAAAAGAAAAATAGTCAGTTGGCATAAAACTCGACTTTGAGATTATAGGTGGATTTTGGTTGGAATAAACATTTGGAAAACCAAAACATGTTTTTTGGTAGAAATTATAATATTGTTAATAAATAGTTAGGCCTAATAATATTATCAATCGCTTAAAAGTTATAGATGCTGATAACACGACTTAACATGAATTGGAAAGAGAATATCTAGTTTTGTTTTTAGCTGCCACAAAGATTATTTTTGTAAGAAAACTAATATATATTTGGTATATTGGTGACAGTTAGTTACCTTCTATCAAAGATGTACGCGTATACATTAGGATGAAGATACTGTGGAGTGGAGGAGGTTACATAATTATGAGTACATACACCAAACTGTTCACAATACATTGTTAAGAATAGCATATCTAGCAGATTACAGTGGGAAGGACATGCAACATGAATGGAAGAATCTAGAACCGTGTTCGGGGTATTTACTGGTAGACCTATTGGAATGAGACCATTGGAAATACCTAGACAGAGATGGGAGGATAACGTTAGAATGGACCTGAAAGAGATAGGGTGTAATGAGGTGGACTGTATATAACTAGCTCAATATAGAGATAGGGTGTAATGAGGTGGACTGTATATAGCTAGCTCAATATAGAGATAGGGTGTAATGAGGTGGACTGGATATAACTAGCTCAATATAGAGATAGGGTGTAATGAGGTGGACTGGATAGAACTAACTTGAGATAGGGAGGGATATGTGGCTTACTTTTGTAACTGTGGTTGTGAACTTTCTAGTTCCTAGTTCCATAGAGTAAGAAATTTGTGTCCCTTCCCTCGTTTAACCATATAGCCACACAATGCTCTCAGTCACGGTAGATGATCTGCCTTAATATGAAGTGTTTACTGAAACCTGGTAGTTAACTCTTTTAAATTGTTATAAAAGGAAGGTGTCAACATTGTAAAAGAGTGGCTGAGACTACTTAGTGTAATTTCATTGTATTGTGAATGACAAAGAAACTGTGAGACTTGAGAAATAATAACAAGAAGTCAAACGAACGTCTGGTTTCTTCTCTAACCTACAATCAACATTTTAAAATGTTTAATATAATAACAAAAAGAGGGATACAATGTCACCCTTAGGTATTTTTAATAACTAGTTGGTAGTTGGATACCTATTTTTTCTTCTTTATTGAATTATGTGTTTCAGTTCCAATATATGACCAAAACTATTATAGCTGGTAAAATTGAGTGTTCATCTCTCACAGAGATAAATAATTGACCGAGAGCCTGTATAGTCTTTTGACGCATACCACCTTGGGCTACACGCATTTACAGAATTGTTTTTTTTAAAGTGGGCACAGTGAAATATCTTTAAAAATAATGTATTTAAGAAAAAAAATAGTTCATACAAAATTCCTTGGTTTTGAGACACTGACAAAATTACATATTCTATTTTTTATTTAGTGGACACCTTCAAGGTCATTTCAAGGTCAAATGTCGTTTTTCAAATGGTAAACTGTATGTTGTATTGCAGAATCGTATTATATGTAATAAAACAAGCCACCTTTTTCTGAAACACTTTTTTACCCGAGGTCTATTTTTTACGATATCTAATGAAGTAAAGGAATACGTATAATATTTTAGAATTTTTTTATTTTTGTGCCTACTAGAATTCGTAGAGTGTAAACAAATACGAGCAAAACGCTCTCACAAACAAAAAACAAACGTTCAATCACCATTTCAATTAAATAATTTCAGACCTCTACTTCTCCTTCGATGAGTAGGATATTATGCTGTCAAATAGGCCTCTCCCTTATAAATAGTTGGCATGATAAATTATAATCACACAAAATCTCTCGTATAATGTATTATAGTTTCGACCAACATTTTAAAAGTACGATTTCAGTAAGCTACCCTTAAATAAAACTTCCTCTGAAAACCAAACATAATCTTTTTAATCATAATAAACACGATTTATGTTGTATCAATTTTTAAGAAAATTATTGAAATATTTTTAACAAATTTCAAATTTTTCGAAATCAGTTATCTGTATACTATACTACACTCAAAATATTTTTAATTTGTAGAAAATTTAAAACTATAACTCCTATCTATCACGAAAAACAATTCTCAATCATTGATTTTGAGCTAAATACAAAATACCATTAAAAAAAACAGAATATTCTTTAAATTCCTTTAACTTAATTTATTTCAGAAAAATAAACACACATTATTATTTATCACATAAAATAAATAAAATATAAAAATCTTTAACTAAATCGTTGCAGCTATTTTCTAAATTTTTTAACTTTTTCAAAAATTAGTTATCAGTAAACTTTTATAAATCTTTTATAAAGAAAACAAATCTAAAAACAAAGTATATTGTAGAAAATTAATTACAAACCTTTCTCAAATTGAATTTTCAATTTATTTAAAAATTATTCAGATATAAATAAAAAACGTAATCCCAAAAAACAAGTATGCCTTTACAGTTTTATTTGTCATATCAAACGTTCTCCAGATACACATTTAATACAAAATCATTTGAGCCTTTTTATAAAAAAATTATTTGTCAGATATCATTCATCAGTAAACTACCCTTAAATAAATTTTACCCATCAACCAAATATGTTATGTTATTTGGTAAATAAAACAATCGCTATATATCAATTTTATACAAAAATTTAAAAAATATTTTGATTAAGTTAGAATTAAAACAGAAACACTTTTTAGTAACCAACCCTTAATTTAAGGGCTAGGGTCAAAATCAAAAAACGTCCTGAGATATCCAATATCCCTATAAATACAATACAATGCAATACAATACGATATATAAATATCTAGTTTAACAAAATCCATTAAAACGTTTCTGATATGTAGCCAGGAACAGATGCGTACAGACAGGAGGACAAAATAGTTGTAAAATACATTTTGTTGAATTTGGGGGCATACAAAACATAAAGATTTATCATCGCCTTAATGTCGAAGTTTTTACGATTACAATAATTTCTCCTTAGATAAGAAAGTAAAAAGGTATTTGCTTTTATTTAATAATAAAAGAGTTAGCACCACTTTTGAATACATATGTTATAAAACCTTTCATCACATATTTTTAAATTTGGTTCACTATATATTATTTCTTGTAAAAAAATGAGCGCAGATCATATAAAAAATATTAACGAATTGCCTATGAAACTTTTAATAACTTGGTCACCAATTTTGCTCTATTAACATACTTTTGTTAAAGCCTAAATACAGATTTTTTCTTCAAATTAGATAATTACCTTTTATTTGCTCAGCATGTAAAGGATGAACTTTCTGATTCACCATTTTCTTTGATAAAGCCATGGAAGATATTACATAAAATATTATGCAAAATATTACTATTTTATAAAATATCTTTGATAGATCGTTATTGTTACATCGTATATATTTTATCAAAGAACTTGTATATAATACATGTGAGAGTCTAGGCCCTGTGAACCAAGTTATGTCATCAAACTTTACCTCTAGCTCTGTCCTGTGTTCTCTCCTGCTATCGGTTCCTGTGCAGTCAAGGTGCTCTTACCACCGGTCCGCCCAGCCCATCTCTTCCTAGGCCCACCAATGATCCTTCTAGTCTCAAGTTCTTCACACTTTTCAGACCCATTTGTCGTCCATTCTCGCGATATTTCAGAAGTGAATGTTTTATGCCCTACCAAACTATACAATAATAAAGAGTTTACTACTTTATACTCTCCAATTTACCTTCAGTCCACTAAGTTGGAGGTCCTGGATTATATTCTAGTTTTAAATGAAAATATTATTTTTACAGGTTTGAGTCGGGCTTCTGGGTGATGTGTCTGTTCTAGTATCAACTCAATCAGTGGGTCATGTGCTGACCGAGTTGAATCAAAATGTCTAGCTTAGTATCCCTGATAACATAAATATTTTCTAACATTACTCAAAACGGTGGTAACATGGACCAAGGTGCTAGTCTCACGTGGTCTGATTAGCCAGAAACGGAGAGGTTGAAACTCGAACTTCGTCTGAATGTATTGAGGTGGTTTTTTTTCTAAATTATTATTTGCTCTCACTACATTTAAATGTGGGTGAACTTCCTCATAACTCTTACTTCCTCAAATATATCCTATTAGTGTTAATATGCTGATATTCAGGACACATAATAAGATGTGGAGTTTGGAAAAAAAAACCAAAACTAACCTAGATTCACTACTTATCTTAATAGCAATGGATGAGGAATTTGATATCTAGGAAGTGCACCTGCCTTTGCGTTGAGAGAATATAGAAAAATCAAAATGACAAATCACAAGTGAAATACCACATTAATCGCATCCATCCAACCGTGACTCCAGCCTCAACCTCCAAACCACATACAATCCAATCCATTGTCTTAGACCGTGCGACTACCAGGGCGGCTATCTAACTAACAATTAAAATAGCAATGGTTCTAGGATATCACTCCAAAGAAATTCCCAGACCGTGGAAAAGCGTAACTTAATAAATTAATTACGCTCTCTTCCACTCATCAGTTTTGTATTCACGGTCTCACCTTAACTTCCCAAGGCCGAGAGAAATTTAGGGCAAACTTTCTCCTTGACTCATCGGCTAACATCAAGCCAGTCCTCACCCGACCTACCGGGCAGCCTCCCTCCACCTTTCATTCCACAGCACCTGAAGAATTCAGGTCATCTTGGGAAGACTCTCTTTTTTCGAGTCGTACTTCCTCCACCTTTCCTGAGTCGAACAGACATTTCCGGAATGAGACACGGTCCGTTACCACCCCCCCACTGGCTCTGGTCTTTTAGCAATATTGATGTTTATAGGTCAAGTCCATTGGCTGATACATCAATCCAGATAACTTCAATAAATGAATAGTTGTAATGATGAGGACTTAGACAAAGGTGTTAGACTCGTCTAATCCGAATTACAAGACCTTGTCTATTAGACACTCTAAATAGCTACCAACACTTCCTTCAATACAAGTATTTAATATCTTCTCAGTTATACTTTTCTATGAACTATTAGTGTGGATATGTGGGTAACACGAATGGGTAATAAGACACTGCAAACCAAAAATATCATCCAAATTAATTATATTGGGAGTAATTAAGCGTTGGGAGACTCGCTTGAAGGTATTGGTTCCCATTTTACCTTTCAATGAGTTGTTAAAAATATATATATTCGTATGTAACATAAACTTTTTTTTAAAAGATCTAGGATTATTAGTAATCTTAAAAGTATTTAAAATATCTTGTTAAAAACATTTGTATCAATAAAATAAGGAAGTAAATAAAAGCTTAATTACGATTTTTACAAATCTGTCTAAATTACATACAACAATGTTTTAAAATAGTTTGGCTATAGTAGCATTAGACTGAGAATCATTAGGGACGTATGTTTTAAACACATTGATTTTTAGGTGTATTATGGGGCACCTTTTGGTAACGTATGGAAGTCGATAGGTGGTAAAATGATACACATTTTCGTAGTTTCTTTAATAATCGGCGATATTAATGTACGGAAACTTACTTTTGTTACAGTAGCAGGAACTATTTTCAAGTTCAGATGTTCCATGCTAGTGGTACTGTGGTAGGTTAGGTTCACTTTGTCTAGCTATCCGGGAAAGTAGAGGCCAGGGTTCAAATCCCAGTGAAGTGTACTGAGGGTATTTTTTCCTAAATTGTTTACCATTCTACCTCCACAAGGATAAACTGACCTTAAATACAAACTTCTTAATCCCTACAACGTTATCATAGTTATTAATATATAGTACAACCAGAATGAACAGTGAGATGGGGTTGGTAGTATATTATAGGGGAAGTATTAATTATCTACTTATTAAAATCCCAATTGATCATATCGTTTAGGCTTTGCCCTGAAATAACATTAATATTAGAAATATTACAGAAACCTATCAAGAAGTTAATTAGGTTTCATCAATCTTCAATAGACGTGCATTTTTTGTTTCAGTTTTTTATGGCACCCGTAAGGCCTAGTTATATATTCACACACATAGGGTAGGGGTGAATAAGGTGAAAATTAGAGGAACTGTATCTAAAGTTTCATAGAGGTAGAGTGTAAAACTATTTTCCAAAGTCCACTCTTGGTACACCCGACCAAGATTTAGAACCCCGACCTCTTATTACTGTCAGTAATCTCTTTTGAAAAGTTACTCCTCCGATCATTCGACCCCTTGATGTGCTTCAGACCATGTACATCTCTTAAAGGCTGTTGGGTGTCTTTGAATGGTATCTGACCTGTGAACTTGTGTATATAAGTATATCTCTTCTTTAACGACTAGATTATTTAATTTCTTGTTTACATTGAAGTAAAAGTCGTAAATTTACCTCACGTAGCTCGGTCGACTACTCGGTGCCACCTTGAGCCAAAGGTCCAGTGTTTATTTATCTCCAAAAACTGACGTTTAGAATAAAATATTCAAACTTGTTTCATCCAGAAGATTTCATAATTGAGCCTACTTTTGTTGTTGAGTAAAATAAACCAACCATTTATTATACTTTTGAATGTTCTCATTATATTTCTAATGTCTCCTCATTATGTTACTGTTTGTGTCGTCTAGCCAGTGTCATTCTTATCAGAGTAACTAAACCTGTACACATAAACATTGATTTTTTATAGGAAAGCCCACTTTTGAACCACCAACATTGTTTAGTCTTTAAATTTGTCCTTCTAGAAATGTATAATTTGATTTAATAGTTAAAAATTAATTTACAAATTTATCAAAAGCTTCCAAAAAATACTTGCATATGGGTTGATGTATAATTTCTCTTTATATCACTAACCAAACGGGATGGTATATATTTTAATATTTCTATTTCCGCCATTTTGGCAACATGAATTTTCAGTTATCAAATGATGGTCTTTCTTTCAAAATCAAACTGTACTTAACTGTTGAAACAATTTGTTGTTTTAACATTTATTGGAGTCAAGGAAATAGCTCTCATATGATCCACAATGCTGTGCACAAGCTATACATGTAAAACTAGTTTATTCTGGTTTTCTGGTGATGCGCAGGTCAGTGATAGAATCCTATAGAGAGGTTTTGGGGGTGGGTTCTCCTATATGGTTTACCATTCTCCCTCCACGCAAATGCGGGTACCTTTCCTATAAATTCTGCCAAGGTCATCTCTACCACGTTTACCCATCATCAGCAGCTTAGTTGATTGTGAGAGACCCACTTTAGTGGCCAAATGGTCTAAGGTGTTACTCTCGCAGTAGTCTAGACTGCCGATGACGGGAAGATCAAGGCTCAAATCTCGGTCGGATGTGCTAAGAGAAATATTTCCATAATATATTCCACTCTCGCTCCACGCAAATGTTGTATACACTTGCTCTAAATATAACTTTCCTAATCCCTAGAACCATTAGCTTAATTAGAACATAAGCGTATAACCGGACAAGGTGCTAAATAGAAAAATAAATAAATTGAGAGTGTGATAGCTTAGACCAATCTATCTGTGATGGTGATTGTGTTAGAACTTAGATAGATATTAAGTTGTGTGGTGCAATATTAAGGATTTAAAAATTGAAATTTAAATACCCTAAATTAAGTAAAAAGCTCATTTAAGCGTAGATGTGATCTCTTTCCAGTCACAGTTGGCTCATAGCTAATTCGGATTTCTGTGGTCTGAAATCAGAAGTTCTGAGTTTATAAGTTAATAATTATTATTATATTATATTACATTATAAATTTCAACGGACCTAATAGTTTCTAGTGCCTTAAAAAACAATAACAAATATTAAGGGTGCCACCTACTTGTAGGAAAAAATCCTCTCACTGCAGAATTTGTTATGGGAGTAGCTAATATTAAGCTTCATAAATACTAAAACCACCCACGTTGTTAAAACATGAATTTATTTGACTGAGGAAGTCTAAAATCATATTCCTAGTCATATTTGATGTCAGATCTGCAACATTTCATGTTTAAAACGAGATTATTCTATCTTTTTTATGTTTTACAACTTAAACGTAAGGTCCTTAAGTAGGGACATAGGAATACATTTATTTAATTTAAATTTTAGCGGTAACTATATTTTAAAATAGTAAACCACCTCTTAAATAGCACGAGGTTTATGTAAGTCTGTAAGACGCCTCAGTGCTAAGGTAGACAACTCCCTTGAAGTGTTAATTTAAGGCAGAAAGAATAAATAGGTACGTTTAAACAATAGGATCTTCACCGAGATGTTACTTGGGAGGACAGTGGGACAGAGAACATCCGCTCGCAACCTCCGGATCATGGGTCACAGTAAGGTACACTTTCTTTACATGTGAACTTTCCGGACACTGAGCTGTTCGATATATATATTTGCTAGAATCAAAATAAATTCAGATCCAGTCACCCGCGGATGACCCATCCCATCCCACGAAAGGAAAGTGTCATTTCCAGATTTTTTTGGTTGTTGTTTTCGAGTCGTAATTTGGAGACTCTCTCGTTCCGGTTCTTCGAACCGTCGGTGACGAACAACAGGTGAAACGTGAAGTAAAAGAACCGGTCCCAAGTGTAACACTTCCAGTTGTTTGAAACATACTCAAGCAACAGCTCTCGTTTAATAAACTACCTGGTTACATGAATCACTATTAACACTCGGCTGTAATGGATACATCTACCTTTCCCCCACTAACACAATCACACAAATCAAAAGAGAGTGCTTTTGGGTTGGTTTTTTTTTAGGGATTTTATATTCTATACGTGAGTAGAATAATTACAGTCCAAGAGGAATGGACAGTTTTTTTTAGTGTTCCGTGTCTTACTACCCATCAGTGATATCTGTATATCCAACCAAATGAATACTGATGATTAAGGCAGAGGATATGTACTCACAATTGAACAGAGGGAGGGGAAATCACTAAGGAAATGATTACCCTGAGTACATCCGGTAAACAGCCTCGTGATGCAGTGGCCACTGCACTTGGCTGCGAATGATGTAGCCCAGACACGCAATATATTTAGTACATCGGGTTTGTATTCGAACTCGTAACTCCTTTGTTAGTGATATAACATGGTTGACTCCTTAGTCTGCGTGCCCACTGATGTGAGAGAACAGAACGTACGTCTATAGTTACATGTTTAGTAGCCGGATATTACTGACATGGCTGGTCCAGTGTAAGGGACCACGGCCGGCTGTCTCTGTTCTTATCCATGAAAGGACTAGGCTCGAATCCCAGTCGGATAAACTGGGGGTCTTTTTACATATTAAATGAGTGTTGACTCATCTTATTAATACCTCTACATACTTTTTCAATCCTAGGTTTTCGGAAAACTCCAATAAGTGGTACAATATTGCAATAGAAACAATAATATTGAAATATTGTTTAGTATCTGGTATTCAGATTATCACAACAAACTAGGAAAAACTAACTCGGTTGGATCCATATTTGAAAGCTTTCAAATAATATTTCGTCAATATATATATATGTGTGTGTGTGTGTGTGTACATACAATATATAGTGTGGGACCGAAACAATTAAACGATTATTAACTTGAAAATTAACACTTTAATTGAAGAGTAAATATTCACTATTTAGATAAAAGCAAACTACATGTTGAACTTTTTGAAGATAATATCACTCAGCTGAGCTCCACCGGACGTCGAGCAAACCCCAGAACGTTGTCCATCACATTCCTCAGCAGAGATCGTCTAATTACTTCCGCCCCACCCTGTACATCTACTAAGCATAGCACGTTGGATTAATGCTACATATCATTATAAGACTGTACAATATAATAATAATATTTAGCACCACGTCTTACTACCCGTTCGGGTTATACGCTTAAGTACTAATTACGCTAATGGATTAGGAAATGGGAGGGTTGAAGTTAGAGGAAGTGAACCCGCATTTGCGTGGAGGGAGAGTGGAAAACCATTTAGGAAAAACCACCCCTAGTTCACCCGACCGAGATTCGAACCTCGATCTCCCCGTCCTCGACGGTCGAGCTCAACACGACTAGCGCGTTAGCCAACTACGCCACCAAGGCGGGTGACTGTACAATATAGAATATTATTTTATCTAATCAAAGAGAAAAACAAATGGGATGTTAGGTTCATTTTACACGTCTTATTTACAGTTTTTAAATATTTTATGACTATTAATTTGTGATGGAAGGGGACGAAAGGAATAGTCATTGTTTTTATAGATTTATAAGAAAACAACTTTTTGAACCAATTTAAATCAAATATTGCTGTAGTAGAAACATTAAGTTTAATATTCTTCAAATTAATCTCAACAAATTTTGTTGAATATTTGTAATGATCACATTAACATTTGAAGAGAAACTTTTAAATTAACGCAAAAGGTTCTCATCAAATAAAAAGAGGCTCTTGGAAGATATTCAACAACTCTAGAGAATACAAATGAGAAGAAAATTAAACTATATGCTTCCACTGAAACAATATTTTATTTATTAAGTTAAATTTTTTTTTTTGCTATAAGGACTGCAAAAATTACCCTTAGCAAGCAATCTCTGCAATATAGCCTTAATATTTTTTTAATGTTAATCTATATTTAATAAAACTAGTAATTTATAGTGATGTTAGCTTACAGTTTTTGGAAAGCAGTACCTAATTAATTATAAATTTGAATAAATTAAAAGTAAATATCATCTGTGTTAAGTTATAAGAATATTAATGCTTTGCCACTAGTTTAGCATTTAGGGCTTTGAAACGAAGGTTTGATTCTAACAGGGTACATTTCTACACTCGTATTATAATTTATATATAGCTCTCAAGTGAATGCTGATAATTTAAATAGCCCTTAATCTTTATGCTTCCATGTTATATTTAGTTAAAAGTATGTATGAGCTATTAGCCATCACTACTCTATTAACATAAAAGTAATTCATCAAGCTATGAGATGCATTTTCATATTTAATAAGAATAAAAATCAATTAGGAAATGTATTTAAGCACTTACAGGTCATATACGTGCAATATTATACTTTTTATAAAGTGACATAGAAATAAAGCACACATTTCCTAGCTATGACAAAATATTATTCAGATTAAACACACTCCTACTAAACGCATATTCCTTGTGTTTATTGAAATAAAACTGTTTTGTTTGCTTTCCATAATATATTCATTTTATGTTACAATTTATATCAACGATGTGACACTTTTTATTACCCTACAATAAATTTCAAACTACGCCAATACCTTTCGAAATAGGCCGTTTGACACTGTACTGGTCCTTTAATATGTATGTGTTTTGTTATAAATAATCAGTGTCAGAAGTATTTACTTTTTATTTTTTCTCGTAGTTCAAATAGTTTAGGAGCCTAGCTTACAATCTGTAATAACCACCCATCTTATTACATTTCTAAACAATACTATCACTACCAAACCTCCTCCATATGTTATTTTTGGCTAGACAGGTGTATATATACCAACATATGTTAACGTAATCATGTTTTTTTTTTCAGACCCGTTGAGTATGAAGGGATTATGTGTGAGTCCTCTCTGATCAGAGAATCACCATCAGAGGAAGAGCTGCCACATACATCCCAACGACCATGAAACGACCACCAACGCCGTGGGGCCACGTCCTGACGACAGTAGTGATTATATCCATCGTAATCACACCACAAGTATTTAGTTCTCAAGAGCAAGACTTGTTCAACGCAACAAGCTCGTCCTTAACGAGTTCACACTCATCAAATCAAACGGTTCCGATTTTTCAAACTACCAAAGATAAGGAGAGGTCCTTTAAAGACAACGGGCCATATGGCGTGTTCCCCAGGATAATCGGTGCTTCTAGCTCGGCTGGGATCCCGAAAAGTGAAAAAATAAAGTTTTCAAAGGGTGATGAGATTGTGGTTAGTAACTCAAGTTCTAAACAAAATAATTCCATCATTGACGTGATTTCAACAGTATATAAATTGTGTTATACAAATGGATCGTTGAAGTGTGTTAAAGATAGCGTGCTCAAATCTATCAATAGTGTTTTAAGCAGAGATTCGTATGAAGTGTTAAATGGTGTTACGATTCAGAAGGTGAAAGGGAGGACATCGAAAATGTTGGGAAGTGAGGAACACGTACAAGAGAATGGAGATTTCATGAGCAATATCAGGGCCCTATCAAAAACTCGCGTCTTGTCCATCGACCTGAAAAAATTGTTGGGGTCATTTGAAATGCAAAAGAGGTCTTCTAGTACTGGAAGAAAATGGTTCGGTTTTGCCCAACCTGGTAAGTGCACTCTGTTGTTATTATCAATGTTTTAGTCTATTCTTGCTCATCTATATTGCTGATTGTTAAGGGTAGCTATCTACATGTATAAGGGTAGAGGTTTATCTCACATGGGGCCTACATTAATTCAGGAGATATATGTTGACATTGTATACATATTTAAAACCTGATGAAACGTCAGAGTTTAAGATAGAACATATTTTATAATATATTCACATGAAATAATTTAAAAAACTACATGAATATTTTTAAAGTATTAAAAAAAATATCTATACGAGTCTAAAATATTTTATACTAAAAGATTTTTTTGCATTTCAATAAAAACTGCTAGCAATTTTAAAATCGTTAAAAGAGTTAGGTCCAGTCCAAGCAATCAAACTTAGCCTTTTGATATAAAAATTTAAAAGGCTGAGGCCAAGATCTTATCAGGTGCAACATTTATTTGTTTATAATAATATTTAATTTATAGCTTTAAACCAGACAGATTCTAGTGTTTTGAATAGAAGTAATCTGGTTCAAATTTATCAACAGATTAACTGATATTATTTATGGATAGCGCTCGTGTGCGTCAAGAAAAAAGAAAAATCTATGCTTGATAAAGTTTCAGACTTAAATTAATGCAGGATCGTTTAAGTATTAAGTTAGTTTGATTCCTTTAGATTTAATATAATCATATTTTATTTTATATCTGGTATATTTTATTGATATATTTATGTTTGTGAAATTAATCTCCAAGACAGTGGACAATCTGATATTAAAAATTTACATACCAACAACCGACCACAATTTTGTCAAGGTAGAAGAAATTTACGATGAAATTGAAGTAATTATTCAACATGAAAGAGGAAGGAAATTGAACACAATCATCATGGTCGACTGGAACACCGTGATCGGGAAAGGACGGGAGCAGAAGATCATGGATCCACATGGACATGGGAAGAGAAACAACTGAGGGCAGATGATCATCAAATGATGCCAGCGGAATAATCTGGTGGTGACAAAAACCTGGTTCTAGAACCGGAAGACAAAACCGGGAGGAGCCCAGGAGACATCAGCAGGTACAGACTAGAATGCATCCTTTTCAAACAGGGATTTAGGAATGGAGTAAAGGATGTGAAGACATTGCCAGGTGCTGACATCGATTCGGACACTAACCTGCTGGTGGCATACATTGAAATAAGTCTCAAGATGATCAGGAATATTAACAAGAGGAAAATGAGGCAGGACTTAGAAAGACTAATAAGTGAGAGTGATAATGTGATAAATTAAATGGAACAAAAGTTAATAGAGGTGAGACAAGTGAGGTGAGAAGAAGGGAAGTGGAATAGTTTTGAGAATTTTTTTAAAGGTGTTAAATTACAATGTTGTAAAAGTAAGGAGGACTGCATACAATCCCTGGGTAGTAACATAAACGCTTCAGAAAATAAGAGAAGGAAATAGCTGAAAATTCAACAAACAAGAAATTCTAGGCTAAACAACGAGCTAAGGAGAGAAACAGACAAATCCAGGAAAGACTGTTTAGACTCTATAGAGAATACATGAGATGAGATTATCGAAACGCAAAGAAAATGAAAGTATCACCTTATTTATCAGAAAGCAATGAAACTTGGAAGGAGCGAAAACAGAAGCTTGCGAACAGTCAGATGGTGACGGATCATAAAAACTGTTCTTACGATTTTGGAAAGATATATGAAAATAAATGGTACGGCGCACCGCACAGACTTTCTCTCTCTTTCTATAAACTCGTAAGATTTCTGAACGGAATAATGTACATTGTATCATCACCACTCCACATAAGAACACGCATAAAATAATATACAATGATATAGAATCAATGAGAAAAGAGGCGCATCTTTGTCCACCTAAGAGCATTTCAAACAGTTTAATGTCTTCCACAAGGGTCAACACTTCGTATTAAAATTTCGATTTCTGGTTAAAATTTTAACATTTTATAAGGTGTTGCAGATCTTCAAGTCATCGCATTGATATTTAATTATTCATTTATACATTTTGACCAATAAAAAATGTAAATATTGACTATTGAGTCTAAAATGGAGATAGATCATTGCTATGCAAACATTTCTCCTAAGAGCTTTAAGGAAAAATAACATACTTTTTTAGATACTTATATTTAATTACTCTATGGCATTGGAGAATTATTGCGTTAAGACTTAAGTAGTATATGTTTACAACTAAAGCTCACAAAATTGTATTAATATATTTGCAAATATCTCAGAAACTGTTGCTTTTATAAAAATATATGTCAAATAAAAGTTTTTTATTTCTAATAGTCCTACAATTTTGCAATGATAAGTTGTTTAGTTTCTCAAATAGTTGTGGAGATACGGAAATTAACGCTTCTGTAAAGTACCCTAAAAATCATTTTCATAGGAAAATGAAAATAGCCAGTTTATTTATAATCTTAATCAACGCCTAGATACGAATTTTAATCAAAATCGTTTGAGCAGATTTTGAGAAAACCAAATTTTTCTCTTTTCGCCCTTCAGTAAACTACCCTTAATTTTAAGTTTTTATAGACACACAGACAGACGGCATTGCAAAGACTATTTTTTAGGGTTCGGGGGGTCATGAGACGTCGACATCCATCAACATTTCAGGTTAGTTTTTTTTTACGGTCGCAATACTTAAACTTTAATGTCCAAAAAGTTAAAAAAATTCATATAATTGCGTATAGATTGAAAGTTATTGATTTTATAAAAATATGTTTCGGATAAAATATCTGTATTATAAATATATATACATATTTGTAATGCTAAGTAATTTCATATCTCAAATAGTTTCGGAGCTATTATAAAAAATGTTAATTTACGCATCAGACCGGAGCCCTTAAAGCCATTTTGCCGAAATATTGAGAGTAGCCATTTTGTTTGGAATATTTATTAATGTTCATAAATGAAATTTAATCAAAATCGTTAGAGCCGATTTTGAGAAAATCGACTTTTTCTCTTTTTGCCCTTCAGTAAACTACCCTTAATTTTAAGTTTTAATAGACACACAGACAGACGGCATTGCAAAGACTATTTTTTAGGGTTCGGGGGGTCATGAGACGTCGACATCCATCAACATTTCAGGTTAGTTTTTTTTACGATCGCAATACTTAAGCTTTAATGTCCAAAAAGTTAAAAATATATATATAATTGCGTATAGATTGAAAATTATTGATTTTATAAAAATATGTTTCGAATAAAATATTTGTATTATAAATATATATACATATTTGTAATGCTAAGTAATTTCATATCTCAAATAGTTTCGGAGCTATTATAAAAAATGTTAATTTACGCATCAGACCGGAGCCCTTAAAGCCATTTTGCCGAAATATTGAGAGTAGCCATTTTGTTTGGAATATTTATTAATGTTCATAAATGAAATTTAATCAAAATCGTTAGAGCCGATTTTGAGAAAATCGACTTTTTCTCTTTTTGCCCTTCAGTAAACTACCCTTAATTTTAAGTTTTAATAGACACACAGACAGACGGCATTGCAAAGACTATTTTTTAGGGTTCGGGGGGTCATGAGACGTCGAAATCCATCAACATTTCAGGTTAGTTTTTTTTACGATCGCAATACTTAAGCTTTAATGTCCAAAAAGCTAAAAATATATATATAATTGCGTATAGATTGAAAATTATTGATTTTATAAAAATATGTTTCGAATAAAATATTTGTATTATAAATATATATACATATTTGTAATGCTAAGTAATTTCATATCTCAAATAGTTTCGGAGCTATTATAAAAAATGTTAATTTACGCATCAGACCGGAGCCCTTAAAGCCATTTTGCCGAAATATTGAGAGTAGCCATTTTGTTTGGAATATTTATTAATGTTCATAAATGAAATTTAATCAAAATCGTTAGAGCCGATTTTGAGAAAATCGACTTTTTCTCTTTTTTCCCTTCAGTAAACTACCCTTAATTTTAGGGGTAGATATCCAATTCCAAAAACCCCTCGGGGCAACCCTATGAAAACCCTAGATATCAAGTTTCAGCTCAATCGGTAAAATAGTTTAGGCTCTAGTTGGAGGTACAGACAGACAGACAGACAGACAGACGGAAATTCAAAAACCACTTTTTCGGATTCAGGAAGTCATGAAACGTCAAAATTCATCAAAATCTCGAGTTCGATTTTTTTGACGATCACCATACTTTCTCTACCTGTAAGATAGAGAGAAAGTAAAAATTGTGTGACAAGGAAAATTAACCATGGGACCCAGACATTGATAAACAAGTCGATATAGAGTAAGATGAAAATGACCCAGCTTTTTAAAGAATAAAATGGTGAGAGCCATAAAGGACATGCAAATAAGGAAAACTGCTGGAGATGAGGACATATCAGCTGAAATTCTGCAAAAGCTTGGAAACAATGGATAATGGCTCTGACAAAAGCTACAAATAGGATTTGGAAAGAAGTGACTGGTCCAAGGGCTGTCTAGACATAAACATGGTGGCTCTAGATAAGAATAAAAAAGCCAAGTAATGAAGTAACCATAAGACCATCAGCCTAATATATCATGTGGGGAATATTGTGGCAAAAATACTCAACAGGTAACTGGAACAGAAAATAGAAAGTTTTATGGAAAAATACTAATTTGAATTCAGAAAAGGAGAACGAACAATATATGCCATCGGGATGCTGAGAATAATTTTAGAGATAGTGATAAAAGTAAAGGAAGAAGTATACATTTATTCTGTCGACTAGCAAAAGGCCTTTGACAAAGTGAAACGAAGAAACTGATGTAAATATCCAAGAATATTGGCATCAAGTAGAGGGGCAGAAAGCTGATTGCAAAAACTTACCTGGGACTCTGAGAGAATGTGAAAATGATTTCTGGAGAGACCAACAGCGTAGAAATAATAAGAGGAGGGAGACCGTATGCTGTTTTTCACTCATTTTGTATAACTTGTATGGAGAGTGGCTGGTCAGGGAAGCCCTAGAAGGACGCGGGAATTCATAACAGGAGGACACGTCATCAATTCAGCAAAATACACAGATTATATAGTATTACTGGCAAAAAATAAAGAAAAGTTACAATAAATGATGGATTGGCTGGTGAAGACAGGCAGAAGATACGGCATGGAGATCAATATTGAAAAGTCAAAATTGATTATGATTTCACAAAATGAAGAGACACTGTAAATCAAATTTCTAAACCAAGCGTTGGAAAAAATAGAGAAGTTCCAGGTCCCAGTAAGTATGCTGACAAAGGATGCCAACCGCATCATGGAAGTGAGGTTGAGTATCGTTATGGCCAAGGAAGCTTTCAATAAGAAGATTTTACTGTTGACCAGAAAGTTGAGTTTGGAACTGAGGAATAAATTGGTGAAATTCTACATTTAGAGCATCGTGATGTATGGAGAAAAAACTTAGACAGTTAGGAAGATGTAAAATTAATACTTGGATAGCCTTGATATGTGGTGCTGGGGAATATTTGAGAAGATCATGTGGACAGGCAGGGTAACAAATTAAGTCCTAAGAAGAGTGGATGAGAAGAGAACCATTTTGGATGTGTTTCTTCGGTACAAAGCAAACTGAGTTGGACACATCTTTAGGAGGAACTGTCTTTTGCACGACTTAATAGAAGGAAATGTTAAGGAAAAGAGGATATTAGGAAGAAGAGAATTCAAATATTGGATGACTTAAAAGAAATAAGAACATTCCGGTATATGAAGGAGGCAAAAGACAGGGCGCACTGGCGGTTCAAGTTCACTGACTAAAAATGAATATGTTGGAAGACAGAACACTTTGTATTAATAATATTCTGGAATATGTTGGCAATGTTCTACATATTTATTTTAAGTAGATTTAATCTTTCTTATATGATAAAGGGATGTATTCTAAAATTATAATATTGAAATCTAAAATAAACCAATAATTTTGGTTTTTCCTATAGCCGTTTATAAACAAGATAATAATATTTCCTCATGATGGTAAAATATTGGTTTTTTAATTGTTAATTTTAAAACAGTAGATCTACTGAATACCATGGATTAAAACTCTATTGTTTAAAGGAATCAAATGATTAGGGGGAGTTTGAATGTATTGCATTACCATTAAGATAGATATTATAATAAACCAACAGTTTTAAAATGAACGACCTTGATCCTGGCTGGTAACAGTTGATGATGACTATGATTGTTATGTTTAAATAAGTAAAGTTAAAGCATATTGGGTGAATAGAGTCCAGGAAACGTATGTTTAAGTATGTGAATACCAAGATTGGTCAACATTTGTCAAAATAGTTTCTCATAAAAATGTTTGGCTTTTGCTGTAAATTATTAAGAAATCTATTTTACAATTCTAAGTTTTATTTAATACTGGCTGAAGTAACAGGCACTGACCTGAGCAACCATGCAATATATTGCGTGGCTACCCCTGGCATAGCTTTTCTTTGCTTCAAATAGACAGAAAAGTAACTATTCATTTTATTTCTTCAAACTAAGTTTATAATTAATTAAAAATATAAAAAAATCCAAGTTTTAAAATTCCAGTCTCGTTGGTGCATAGGGTCTACTCATTTTTAAATTTCAGATCTCTGAATGCAACAGATAGAACGCAACGCTCGTGACAGATAGATACAAACACTCTTCATTTTATTATATTAATATAGATAGAAGACACATGTGTAAAGTTAAATCCTTGAATAAAAATGTACCTGACGATCAATCGATGTTACATACAACATACAACATACAACATACCACATATTACATAGCCATTTTAAAGCATTTTACTACTAAACACTGGTTAATGTAGTACGGATCGCACGGATAAAACTTTTTTTATATTAAGTGATAGCTTATTTCTTTTTTTTAAACATCAAAATAAATATAAATATCTTCAAAATAATAAATATAAATATCTTCAAAATATATGTTTAAACTTATGCAGACTTTCTATACATTACATTTCAAAAAGAGAAGATTCCAAAGAAAATGTTTGAAATGAAGTATGTAGGTAAAGAACCGCAAGGGAGGCCAAGAAAGAGATGGGAGGAGCAGATAACAGAAAGTGTTCAAGTGAGAGAGGAATGGAAGAAATTAAAGGAGGAAGAATGGTGGAAGGAAAGAGGAAGATGGAGGGAGGCATTTTACTAAAATTACCCGGCCAAAGACTGGAAACAGTTGATGATAATGATGATATTCCAATAATTATTTTTAGCACCAGGTCTTACCACCCGTTCTGATTATACGCCTATGTACTAGTCACACTAATGGGTAGGGAATAAGAAGATTTAATTGAGAGTGAATGCACCCACATTAGCATGGTGGGAGAGTGGAAAACCATTAAGAAAGATTCGCCCTTTTGCACCCAACCGGGACCGAACCTCGATCTCCCCATCCTCTTCAGTATAGTCTGGCACGAAATTAGCGCATTAGACCATGCGGCTACCAAAGCAGGTGATACTCTATTTAAAATTTAGAATATATAGTGGGGTATCGTAAGAGGAACATTTATATTTTTTTAAGTGTTTGCTTAAATCAATTCCTTATTTTTAATTTTAAAATAGAGCATAACCTATTTTAATTTTTGTTTACTACTTTGAACTACTGTAATATAACTATTGTACTGTAAGCACGATACAATTGCATAAGAATGGTGAACGATTATAGAAATAAGTTTGTACCAATGATGTCTGGAATTAGTTGAAATAGAAGATTTGAATACAGTACTGCTCCGAGTCTGTATATAAAAATACTACAATCTAAATAAAAGTTAATCATTCCATAGATTTTCGTTCGTTAAACTAGTTTAGCAGATTAATTTATACGCTTCTCAAACCCTAAGAGTGCCAATTATTTATAACGTGAGATTAGTCAAAACACTTGACTTTTATAGCATAATTACTGTGCAACAGAGTTTTTTTTATGATTAGTGAGTTTTATATCAATGTGATTTAGTCAATTTTGCTTATAAATAATAGCTTAGAAAAATATCCATTTTGAATAATACTATTTTATTAAAAAAACTCCATTTAATTTATATTTACACGCTTATTGATGTGCATTATTGTAGAGAATCATTTATGTAGCTATTTATTTGCTAACCACTGTAACTAAACTTTTTTAAAGTGTAAACAAGTGAATCTCTGTGAGCGTTTTACTCAGAATTACATAATACCAGAATAAATTCAAACGGAAAATATAGAAAAGTATAATAAATATAAATGTTTTTAGTTACTAAGCGTTTACTACTCCTTAATATCCACGTATATACACCGACGGGGTAAAGACAAGGCAGGTTTGAATTATATGAGATTTTTCCACACTTACTCAACCAAACAATTTACACACAAAACTCCTAAAATGATAAACTCCTTTACAACCACTGGACACAACCTCCATTTCCACTTAGAAACAAATCGCTATTCGATCTCCTTGCGTTGGAGAAAAAGATTCAAATTAGTTCAAACGCTGCTATCCTCGTGATAAATGGAATGTATAACGATAGTTTTTCAAAAACGAAAATATGTTTCGAAGTATGCATCTTGATACCAATTTGATTAGGGCTGATTTGATCAAAACTTCTGGCTAGAATATATCAAGATGTTGTCGTGCGTGGACAACTAAGCTATAATCTATTCCGGCAGAAACACGTGTCCTTACCACGACGACTGAGTAAACCATTCATAGAATAAACCAACACACGCACGCTTCTTAGAACGCACGTGGACAAAGATGGCAATACACTCTGGTCTGGTTTAGTGAGGTCAGGCCTTGAGTCTCGACTGGGTGAACTGACAACACTTTTCATATTGACTACCACTTCACTTCACACTCTCCTCTCTAGCAAGTATGGGTGCACAGTATACACCCGGATTAGTTTTATTATTAGCAGCGCGTCTTACTACCCGTTCGGGTATACGCACTTACGCTAATGTGCAATGGTAGGGTGATTGTGAGATGAAATGGAGGACCTACAGTTTAACGTGGGATCCGAACCACGGTGGAGAGCTGGCATTCCTCACATTCACAAGTTGTGATTAATACACATCTTGTCAGAGGTGAAGGAAGGGTTTGGCAACCAGATAAATCTGTGCCGGGACCGAGGATTGAACCCCGGACCCCCAGCACAGAAGTGCGACACCTTACCCTTAGACCACCAGGTCGCCCACTCGGATTGGTATTAACATACTCTACGCACGCGCATGCACGCACTCACTCTCACACACTCATTCACTCACACACACACACACACATGACCACAATTTGTAAAGTAATACGTTAAATTTTGTTTTAATAGCCTATATCGCTAGAATAAAAAGGACCATTTGAATCAATTTTAATGTCACAAACGTCGTGTTTTTGTCAATGATTTTGTTAATTTTATATTCCATTTCAAATGAAAGATGAAATAATTGCAACATATAAATATATTTAAAAAACATTCGTCCAGCATTATTTTATGACAAACCTTTGTTGTTCTACTACACAACAACTCGTTTCGGTGTCCACATGGTTCAAGGCACTACACTCGCAATAAACTAGACTGACCATGATGGGGAGATTATGGTTTGATCCCGGTCGGGGGTACTGAGGGTGGTTTAACCCTTTATAGGACAAAACTATTTTCCTTGTAAAATAAAATCTTAAATTTATATTAATGGCTCTTAAACCCTTCTTTTATTATAATAATAGGTTTATAATTGATAAAAAATAATGTTAGGACAGAATTATTGCAAAATTTAATTGAAAAAAATGCATTCTTGACCCATCAGGATGGTGATTAATAAATAAACCTAAAAGTATCATTGAAATGTAAAATCCAACAAAGTTTTATCAAATGTTTCCGCAAAGTTAAATGTTGAACAAACTAAAATAAAAAAATATAAGCTAGCTAAATAATAAAACATGATATAGTATTTACTACTGGTTTTCAATGGACTGTGGTCGTATTGTCAACCACAATTACAACAATGAAACAAAACTCTCCTAACAAGTTTGCGTAACAAGTTTATCAACTTACAATATGCCCCAATAATTCTATAAACAATAAAGAACAATTTTACTGTAAACTGCATAAGTTATTTTGTATTATTAATATTTTTAATCATACTATTTGTGTTACTAAATAAACAAAGTGAGGTTAGGTATGACCAAAAATGTTAATAATATAATTAGAGCAAAACTATTACAACATAATATTTAATACTTAGAAATTTAAGTCAATACAACATTTTAAGATCCATACAAATCACTAAAAACTAAATAAAGACTGCACTAACAAATTTATAAAGACTTACCTGATCATATGAGTTCACCTCACAGTACAGTAATGCAGCAAAGGTTTGTGGTTACATTTCTGACCACAATAAATTAAGAGTGCTGCACTTTTATTGTGTAACTTAGGAAGATCGTTGTGGTTGATAGTTCAACCACAAATCACTTCCAGAATATGCATGTAAGACGTAAGGACCAGTTTTATATTTAATTGTACACAATATTCACCCTTATAGAGGGTGGTTTAAAATGCAACCACAAATCGTTAAAACCTCTCCTTCTTTTCACGCAAGTGCGGCTACACTTGTCTGATTTCAACCTTATCTATACTTGACCCATCAGCGTAATTAATACATAGGCGTATAACCATAGTGGGTAGTAAGACGCGGTCCTAAAACAATGTATATTACACAGCACATACAATCGAGTATAACTTATTTTGGAAATCACTTGGGCTTATATAAAAGTAAAATAAATGAGTAATAATATTTTTTACAACGATATTAACAGTTCACCTTACATACCTACTAGTTCCTACATAAAACTCTAAAATCTTATTTACGAACAGTATTTATTTAACAACCTTTTCTTTGCCACAAAACGGATTGTTTGTGGAAGTGTCTTTATATTTTCTGTTCAATTTTAATTTTAGCTCTCAGCCTATATTTGTTTATCCATTTGTTCACAGTTTACTTAAGAGATACCAAGGCTACCCTTGTCCATTCGAAACCTGGTCATTTATCACTCAAAGATGAATTAACTATCACTATCTAGAAAACAGCAGGCCTAATATACGCGTATGTATAAAGTTACATGTACTATAGATTTTGTATTAACTTGTTAAGGATGCACTAATAAAGTGCAAGATGAAGCATACACAGTGCTATAAAGCATAGCACACACTTCAATGGCCACAGTGTCTAAGGCGTCACTCTTACAATGGACTGGAATGACAATAACAGGGAGATCTCAGTTAGATTCCCAGTCGGGTGTACTGAGGATGGTATTTACTGGATGGTTTTCAACTCTTCTTCCAAGTTAATTTGGATACACCTCCTTTAAATTCATCCTTTCTTATCCAAAACACATTAGCGTAATTAGTAAACGCAGTTGATTCGTGGGTCGCATGGTCTAAGGGATTAGTTAGACTAGACCACCAATGGCAGGGAGATTGAGGCTAAAATCCCGGTCCGGTGTACTGAGGGCTGTTTTCCAAATTGGTTTTATCACTCTCTCTCTCTGTCTCTCTCTCCCTTTCTCTCTCTTTCTCTCCACGCAAATGTGGGTATACTTCCTCCAAATTCAATCTTACTCATTCTTAGCCCATTAGAGTAATCAGTACATATGCGTATAGCTTGAACAGGTTGTAAGATGATATGTTAAAAAAAAGTACATGCGTATAAACCGAACGGGTAGTAAGACACGGTGTTAAAAAATTATAGCAACAATGTCACACCTATGAAGAATAAAAAGTCTTGAATTATTGTATATCTAAGAAACATAAGAAAACCATATATTTCATATTTCACATCTATAAAGTGTAAGAAAAATTATATTTTAATACAAGACAAATTTCTCAACGTTTATGGTGTATTGGACCGTCAGAACTTTTGATGAGTTGATACTATACGAGTATATTGTTGCCCACCCATCCTCAGCCTATTCCCCATTCCTCATTTATCATAATTTCCTTCAAGAACAATGCATGCGAGCTAATTGATTAAAACCATCAGTGATTTCACCGAAAAGATTAAGCATTTGATTATCATAGAAAAGAAATAGATTTTCAATATAACTAAGACTAGGCTGACCGGATTACTAATCAGTAAAGTATGGTTTGAACTTACGAGATAATGGCATTCAGTTTTATTAATACTTTAAAAATGAAGATTACTTTAGTAATTATATTATTGAGTAAGCTTTTTTATTAATTATAAAATAATGCGACAACATAGTTCAATGAAATATAGCTTATTAATCTACCGGATCTCAACCACTTAGAACTTTTCAAAGCATGGTTATGCATGTTTTGTAGATTTAAGACCGTAAAAAGGCTTCAAAATAAGATATAAATTTGTTTTGGAATGTCATAATTCAATTACATTAGAATAATTATATTTTTAATTTGAAATTTAACTTTTACAATAAATATTGATGGTAATAGAGGGATGAAGATTCAACTTGTATCTTTATTTAACATGTTTGCTATTTAAGCTTGATTGATGTCATTCCATTTTATTTTTTATTTGTATGTCTACGTAAATATGAGTTCACCATTAGTGCATATGAAAAATAGCCATGTATTTCTCGTTCATTTCAGACTTTGTAATATTTTGATAGTTTAAAGTTAGCTCCTTATCCGTGGTGTACTAACAATTTCAAACCAGCTCATATACATTTATTTATGTTTAGAACAAGAAAGATCGCATAAGATAAACATAAAATGTATTATGAGTAAAGTTGAGCAATAGATTTAGTAAAGTTAAATACTGTCTTTCTCATTAAAGCCAACAGGTGTGAGCGGGAAAATCTACTTTTCTTTTTTATAATATGTAAATGTATATATATATATATATTGGACATTTTACCAAAGGTAGGCTTACTACAAATAGGGAAGGGATATATTTTATTATGAAATCTGATAACAGTGTTAAGATTATTTAAAAAATGTGGAGATATATGGTTTTGTATAAAATTCAATGATATGATACTTTAGATTAAGACAGGGATAGTGTTGAATGTTTTAAATAGACTCAAGCTACAAAAAGTCCTCAAACATTTTTAGTAGTTCAATAAATATNAAATTTATCATAGACCCAACCCACACGGCTCCTCGTCAGGATTGCAAGTGAAGAGATGCGTACTTTGAAGTAGGTATATCTAATGACATCTCCTTCTCGAAACTTCCCAAAAAAAGAAAGAAAGGTGTGGTCATCCAGGTGCGTCTCTGTCTACAAAACTGAGTTCGCTTTTCAAACAGAGACGTAGAAAGATTTCACCATACCTTGCAACTTAACACAAATAAATCTTACCACCCGCTCGTATTTATAATATTGTAATTTTGAATATAGATGTGAATAATAAATTATTTAGATGTATAATTCCATATCATTACAATATAGAGCCTAGTAATAAATATATATTCTAAAATGACATAATTTACTCTTGAAACAGATGTGAAAATATAGAAGTTTATAAAATACTAACAGCCAATCATTTTGGTTGTTTGTAGGTTAGCTCCAAACATCCAACGGTTTCACGGTCCCATCAGAAAAGCTATTGTACTTGAATGTGTGACAAATGATTATAGGCACAAGATAATACAAGATATATTTGTGGTCAGAGTATTGTAAAATCAAGTCAAAGGTCCTCGTTTTGACTCTCGGGTCAGATATAAGATTATTTTACAATATATTTGGATCGGCCTTAAACAACCACCAACCTAAATTAAATTAATATTAAATGCTATATTGTCTTATATATGTGTATATATACTAGCTTTGCTCGTTGGGGGCTCCGCCCTCAAACCCCCAGTGAGTTTTCTTTGCAAGTGGATGTAAACTAATATAATCCCAGCCTTGTTTTGAACGTAACAACTTAAAGTTACCGGTATTGTATTGTATTTTTCACACAATATTTTAGTTTCTCCATACTTATAAGGAAGCTAGAATAATCAAATTTGGCACGCTTATGGCAATTGGATGTGTCAATATGCCTGCCAAATGTCCCATAGGTGTGCCAGAAAATTAAATGTTTGGAAAATGTGCAAAATTTACATGAAATCTAAAAATCTTGCTCTATCTAAGGTATAGCCGATGGAGGTACGACAAAACAATAATAAAACCAAACTTGTGGATCTCGCCAAATCCGCAGCTGCTGGTGCAATCGGTTTTTTGATAGGTCCTACCGTTTAGCCACAAGAGACCTCCAAGAAAGGTCCACACCGACTTTAAAGTTGCTCCACCATTTTGAATTTTTTTCGGGGCTAGAAATTATTATTTTTTAAACTTTTTGGAATTTTACCATCGGTTACAGGCTAGAAGTTATAAGTTTGCCAAATTTCAAGTTTCTAGCTCATCTGGAAGTGGGTAAACATTAATGTCAGTGAGTGAGTGAGTGAATCAGCCACGTGGCTTTATAGTAGTATAACATATATATGTTAAATGAGCAGAGTCTATATGCTATATAAAATCTCTATATAATATATATCAAGTGTATAGGCTAGATACGATGATTTTATATAGTTTAAAATAAACATTCATATTTTTACTAAAACTATCAAAATTACCCACCTCGGTGGCGCAGTTAGCTAACGTGATAGTTTCATATTGAGCTAGACTGCCGAAGATCAAGGTTCAAATCTCGCTCGGATGAACTGTGGGTGGTTTTTACTAAACAGTTTTCCATTCTCCCTCCAATAAAATGCGGCTTCACTTCCTCTATATTCAACCTTACCAATCCCTAACACACTAGCGTAATTAGTACTTAGCGTACAACCTGAACAAGTGGTAAGACGTGGAGCTAAATATATATATATATAAAAATTGTTAAACACTTAATTAAACATACTGTACCTGTAGAAATAACAAGATTAGTTATGAAGTTATCCGGGAGATATTGGAAGTACATGGAGTACGTGAGATAGTAGAGGAAGCAAGATTTAAATAGGGTGCGCATGTAATGAGGAAGAAAAAAAGAGACGTTGCTAAAAAAAGATGGAAATGAAGTATATAGGAAAAAGACAACAAGGAGGGCCAAGAAATAGATTGGAGGAGCAGACAACTGAAAGTGTACCAGGGATATGAAAAGAATGTAAGCAATTAAGGGGGGAATAACGATGGAAGGATATAGGAAGATGGAGGTATTTTACTAATTTGACCCGGCCACAAGCTGGAAACAGTTGATGATGAGGATAAAAATATGAAGGATTCAATTTTAAAATATGTCTAACTAAAAAAAAATTATCGGGAAACTTAATGCGCACTTTTAATCTGTATTTATAAATACATATATGTGTATAAATACATATAAAACTTATATAATAGCCTATATATAAGTTTTATTTTCTATAAAATCGAACTCTGGTTGTCAATTGAGAAATGAAAATTGAAACAAATTCCTTATTGAATCACTGATTGTGAGGTACCCGCCTCGGTGGCGTAGTTGACTAACGCGCCAGTCGTGTTGAGCCAGACCACCGAGGACGGAGGAGATCGAGGTTCGAATCTCGGTCGGGTGAACTGGAGGTGGTTTTTCCTAAACGGTTTTCCACTCTCTCTCTCTTCACGCAAATGCGGGTTCATTTCCTCTAAATTCAACCTTCCCAATTCCTAATCCACTGGTGTAATTAGTACTTAAGCGTATAACCCAAACGGGTAGTAAGACGCGATGCTAAAATTAAAAAATTAAAAATTGTGAGGTAATAACTTGTAACAACTCTTTGTTCGAATAATTCTCTATAAATGTGTCCCTCCCTTTTGTCTACAAATAGTTGGATAGAAATATAGATATGTATGTATTTATACTATATATATATATATATGAAGGAATTTTTGAATAAGGTATCTAACACTAACATTAGGTTGTTTTAGAGGAAGGGGAAAAAAAAAGAGAGAACCTTAATATCTGTTCTAACCAATTTGACTAAATTTGTATCTAGACACTGTTTAACTTTACAAATAAAATTTCAACTCTGACTTTACCATGAAAATGACATTAATGGTACCTGATATGAAAACATATTTCCAATTTTGACAATAGCTACGCTACTATTTGAGGAATGTAATATCTTATCATTGCAAAGTTGATAATCTAATAAAAATACAATATTTTATTCGAAATATATTTTTATAAAATTAATGGTTTCTAGTCCAAATAATAACATTTTTTTTTACAAAGGTCTTTGAAATGTGAAATTAATTGTTTTCTTTGGTGGACAAAGAGAGATGTTCTTCTTTTCTCATTATTTGTGTAACAGTGTGTGTTATTTCATTTATGCTCTTTGGTGAAGTATATTTGATACAAATTATTTTACTTCATTTTACAAACTTTAAGAAGGTTTAGTTAAAGTTTAAAGTTTAGAGAAATAGAATATTTCTGAAGTGCAAATGATTTATTTATTCTAAGAATATATGCTGTATGGATTAATGGTCAGGCTGGAATAGACACAAGTTAAAGTTGTATTCTTCCAATTTCAATAGTAATAATCATTTTAAAAAATTAAAAAACTTCTTCGGTAGATACATTTGATTTAATTAGGCTCATATTTTTCGTAAATTTGCCAAGGGATTAGTTGCATTTCAATAGAAACTTTTTAAATTAATAAAAACCTTTTGTTTAGATTTACCCACGACCATGATATTAATTCAATAATTATTTTGTATTAGTAAATGTATAAAATGAAATTAAAATTGACATAAGATAGGATAATCACATCTCGAAAACTAAGGTGGACAGGACATGCAGTGTAAATGGGAGAATCTAGAACCTTGTTTAGGGTACTGACAAATCCAATGTAAAGAGACCATTGGGAAGACCTAGATGCAGATGGGAGGATAACATTAGATAGAACTAGCTCAAGATAGGTATATGTGTTAATGAGGTGGACTGGATAGAACTAGCTCAAGATAGGTATATGTGTTAATGAGGTGGACTGGATAGAACTAGTTAAAGATTGAGATAGGTTTTAATGAGGTGGACTGGATAGAACTAACTCAAGACTGAGATAAGTGTTAATGAGGTGGACTGGATATAACTAGCTCAAGACTGAGATAAGTGTTAATGAGGTGGACTGGATAGAACTAGTTAAAGATTGAGATAGGTTTTAATGAGGTGGACTGGATAGAACTAACTCAAGACTGAGATAAGTGTTAATGAGGTGGACTGGATAGAACTAACTCAAGACTGAGATAAGTGTTAATTAGGTGGACTGGATAGATCTAGCTCAAGACTGAGATAAGTGTTAATGAGATGGACTGGATAGAACTAGCTCAAGACTGAGATATGTGTTAATGAGTTGGACTGGATAGAACTAGCTCAAGACTGAGATAAGTGTTAATGAGGTGGACTGGATAGAACTAGCTCAAGACTGAGATAAGTGTCAATGAGGTGGACTGGATATAACTAGCTCAAGACTGAGATAAGTGTTAATGAGGTGGACTGGATAAAACTAGTTAAAGATTGAGATAGGTTTCAATGAGTTGGAATGGTTGGAAACAGCTCACGATATGGGGTCATGCATACTTTTTTAAGTTTGGAAATTAACTAAATAGTTCATAGTGCCATAGAGTATGTAAGTAAATACATCTTATTAAACAGATCTATTACAGTAATATTTTACTCTCTTTGCTCATAGAAGTGTTTTTTATAAAAACTGCAAACATATGGTCTTATATTGTGCTGCCTTTCTCCCCACATTTATGCACCAATCTAGCCCGAGGCAAAGCTAGCAATTTGCTTTTAATTATGTTATATTTATTCAATCATAGCTTATAGCTCTAACGGTTAGAAATACGCGGTTCTAAATCATATTATATATTATATCATGCTTACTATGATTTAAATTTATATATTTTTTAATATATTATTATTCCATGATAATTTGATGGTAAGAAATTTGATAAAGATAAAATTTTGTTTATTTAATGTTTATTTAACAGAGTGACACACTATATGTATCTATTATTAATCAAACGCCTAGCATTCACTTCCATTTGCAGCCAAAATACATGCAACACGACTATTAATTATTAATTAAAAACCTTTTTCTCTTATGTTTAGAGAGTCTAGAGCTAGCTACTCATAATATGAGACGTTAATATTATTTTGGGTTAATTATACCTTAAAATTGCCCCTATATATATGTTTTATTCAGTTCAGTTTGAATTATATTTGGCAATATCATAACATAAGTGGAGATTTTAATAGATCATATAAATCCACCATTTATATTATAGTTAATATAAATAGTATATTTAATGATTTCTTAAACCTTCGTTGTGATGACTGCACTAATGAATCGTAGCATCTTAGCCCGAATACAAAATGAATTAACGCTACCTATGCGCATTAGTTTAACAAGATTTGTTCTATTGGGTAATATTAGAAATACTTTACGAGTGAATTTTATTGTTAATGCTTAGTAATAAAATTAGGCCAGCTCCTTTTATTAAGATATTGTATATTGCAAAACCCTTTACACAATCTTACATTTTAATATTTTTAAACTAGCCCCATTTGGTTCATTAAATTCACGAAATTAAGTTCACGAAAATTTTATCCCTAAAATTATTGGAGGCATCTTCACAAAACAATTTCAATAGTAACAGCTATCTGAAGAGTTTGTGTGCTTGTCATTAATGTAGAGTGATATTTACCGCATGCTGAGTTCTGAAATTCTAAAAACTAGCAGAGCCTGTACATAAACATGTGCACTTGGACCCCAGAATTTAAAAATGTTGAATAGATTTACACTTTTACCTCTTTACTACTTTTAACCTTCATCACAATTTTCAACCTTTTCAACCCTTTTTATTCTTTTTACTCTTTTTGCTCTTCTTAACATAACTTTATTTACATTAAAAAAAAATTGTTAGATTTACTTTTCACCCCTTTGCTCTTTTTGCACTTTTTACCCTTTTACCCTAAATATATTTTTCCCGGGCAACGCCAGCTAACTCAATGATAGTAATAAATAGTTTCTTCTTAATTCACTATACATGGTTTTGTAATAATACTAGTTATCGTTATAATTCGTAACAATAGGTCCAGAAAATATAATTTTAGCGTAATATTTAGAAAAATACATAAGCCAAGAAAATACGCAAATATCTTGTAGCATAGTGAATATTGGTTGCTAGTATAAGATCTTCCAATAATTCGTATAAAGTTTGAAAAGTATAATTACATTAGATTGAAATCAAATAGCTAAAAATAACATATTTTTAAACATTTGAATTTGTAAAGGGTTGTACAACCAAATAGGCAATGCAAAAATATACGTATTTTGTATATTATTTATTTCGTTGAGTACCAATTTAGAAATTATTTATATTAATAAATAATTTACTTAGTTATATTTATAGCTTTCATAAATCTTTTATGCCTATTCCAGTTTTTAAGAGTACTTTTTTCGGCCATCTTTGTTTGTGCACTGTGTCTTTATCCGAACCGGACTATCTTAATATTTTCTTTAATGGAGGTATAAGGTAGAATATAGAGGAATTATATGCCCATTTCCATGATAAAAGGGTGTTAGTCTATTTCAATAAAAGCAACCTCATATGCTGGTTAGGATCCAAACCCCAATCCTCCCAAAACCAGTAAATTAAACCAAAATAAATAAGTTTGATTCCTTAACACACGTGAGTGTTCTTTATATCTAATTATTAAAACAATGAACAATTTATCATAATATAATTTATACATAATACATGTAAGAGTGTTGACATTTTATTTAGAGTAACCAATGTTTTGTTTTTTTTCAAACAGCAGTGGCAGGAAAGAGCTCATTCCTTGCGGGGTTTGGTGTGGGTTTTGTCGCCTTTGCTTTGAAGAAACTCCTCCTCCCTTTCTTTATCGGCGCCCAGATCGTCAAATCAGTGCTGATCGCCATGTTCCTACCAAGCATCCTTGGAGGGCTAGGAAAGATCGTCGGCAAAGGTGTGTCCACCTTCGCGTCGACCTCGGGCGCTTCCGGGTCTTCGGGCACCAACAACGTGGACGACTTTGAGTTCAAGGACAACATGGGGATCGATTCGGACCCCGCCGCTGCGGAGAGTTCCTACTCTGGGACGTACACATATCCTGAGCCTGCGTTCTCTGGGGTGACGTTACGGTGCTGGAGCTGCCAACCAGAACTCTGTGCAAACTGGCACTCTGCCAGCAACAAGCCTCTACATGCCTGGTATGGTAGGAGGGTCTTCATCAGCCATGTCAAACAGGTATTGTCTAATAACACGCATACATACAAATAGTGTAGTCAACGTGATCTTTAAATAACATATTTTATAAGATCTATTTACAGTCCCAGTCTGACAGACACTGGCAGATTCCTGGTAAACATATGTGTGACAGGGTGCATGGCATCACTAATGTGGTTACAGATGAGTGGATGCTGAATTTACCTGATCATAGTTTATAGCTCTATAAATTACTGATAAAGAATCTGCCCTCACTCGATCTGTTCAGTAATATTATGTATGTATTTTGGTTGTTAATATATAGGACCTCTACCCTAAAGTGTGCATTTAGACAGGGGCATGGAAAGTATTATAGAATAAGTCCAGAGCTACTGCATATATTCTGCCTTTGAAAATACATTAGATATTTGAAGTAATAAAAATAAGTTATTATTAATTTGACATTTATTACATTTATATTTAAAGGAAAGAAAGATAATAAAACGAGAAGCTTTGCCAATCACTTTGAAAATTTTGATATAAATTTTTATAATTTATATATTTTAACACTTTAAAATTGCCAATCATGTTTACATTTTGAGAAGTAATATTTTATCATATTGCCTAGCACAGATTATAAATAGGCTGAAATTTTTTTAAGAAATCAACAGTCTCGAACATGATCCTTGATATACTTGACGATGTTAGCTGAAAAAAACAAATGCTGATTTGTTTGAAAAATAGCACATTTAAGACAGTTAAAATGGAAATATTTTTTTACCACTGTGATTTTGCAGAGTTACTGAATAGTTTTAGTTCAAATATAAGTTAGAACGTGTTCAACTCCCATTACTCGTTATCCGTTTTCAGCCAAATACTGGCGTTTTTCACTTGACGGTAGCTGAGAGCACTGATAAATTCTTGTTAAAATTGCGTAAGTGAAAATACTAGTGATTTGGAGTTCACTATATGTTCACTCTCAGGCTCAGTGTGACGTGCCTGTATCATCAATTAACCTTAAATAGTTTACTGACACAGGTCTAACAACATTTTAACTAACACTAGATTAAATTACGTTAGATATTGTTAGATAATTCTATACAATATAATTGAAAAATTCTAGTGGAAGGTATTAAAAATCCATGACTGTATGGTATAGCCCCAATGATCTAATAACTAAAATATTAGCTACTTTCATAATTAAGGGATGAAATATCGGCCATTGCCTCTCTAGTTGTTTCTTCTTAGCATTATACATTGTTATAGGAATAATGAGTTTGTAAATCCTTCAGGTTCCCGCAGAATCAGGCAGTCGCCAGTCCCAAAGTGAGCTACGCCACCCCGTTGAACACCCATCACTACGGCAGCTACTACACCAAGTTCAACACCCCCAAACAGGACTACAAGGTGTTCCACAACATCCCTACGTCATCCTTGTTGCTGACCAACTACGACCCATTCTACAGCCCTCTGTTGTCGAGACTGGACAGCGTGTTCAAACAACTGGGCTATGAGACGGAAGCCTGCAGAGAGAGGCTGGTTTGTTCCATGTACAGGAACCCAGCTAAGTTCGCGCCTTTCAGCAACCTCGTGTCTGCACAACTCAGTCGGTAAGTTAGCATTCCTCCTGCTGGGTGTGAGCTGGTACAAGGTTTATGGTTTGTGATAGTTTATTTTTAAAAATAATTTAATTTCTCCCACTGCTCGTGCATTCCTGCAAAGGGAGGTGTTCGATAGGTGTGTAAATAACTGGTTATGGAGATAATGCCCTTAACATGTATAGAAGTGCTGTCATTGTAATTTTCACATGTGCAGAATAAACATGGACATTGATTATAAAAGAGAATAGGAAAGTGGAGGCCATTTGAATGAAGTTTGCGAGGAGCATGTTAGCTGTCACGAGGAAAAACAAGATTAGGAATGAAGTTATTCGGGAAATAGTGGGAGTAGAGAGAGTACATGAGATAGTAGAGGAAGCAAGACAGAGATGGTACGGACATGTAATGAGGATGGAAAAAGAGAGGATAGTAGATAAAATGATGGAATATGTAGGTAGGAAAAATACCACAGAGTAGACTAAGAAAGAGATGGGAGGAACAGATAACAAAAAATTGAAACTTGAGAGGGGAAGAATGGAAGCAACTAAAGGAGGAAGAATATTGGAAGGATAGAGTAAGATGGAGGTTAATTTACTTAACTGACCCAGCCACAAGCTAGAACAAGTTTGATGATGAGGATAATGTCTCTAAATAAGTTTTCCTCAGAAATAAATAAATTTTTGATAATCAAATATTACACTCTTTGGATAAATTAATATTATTATTTAGCACCGCATCTTACTACGCTTTTGGGTCTTTAGATAAAAATATTGAAACAAAATTACTATACCTATACCTTTTTTTTAAATTTAAAATTTCCAAATATCAGTCATATATTAACTACCCTCAAATTAACTATCAATAAAAACAAACTTAAATTCTTATGTATTATGTAAAATAACTCTTTAGTTATTCTTTTATTCAAAATCATCAAAGATATTTTCAAAAATAATCGAGTTTCCAAAAATCAGTCATTTGTAAACTATCCTTAATTTAAGGACTAATATCAAAATAAACATTGCAAGGTATGATAATAAAAATATCTGGTTGTCAATTATGAATACATTCAATCAAACTGTTTTTGTTGTGGACAGAAAGAGCGGAAAACTTAATCATTAATGTAAGACTTGTTTGTTTTTGTATGGCTGCACATAAAACGATAAAATTAATCATAAACACGAGTGGGACAATTTTCAAGACTAAAACTTTAACAGCCAATTTCTAACTTTACAGTCATTTCCTCGAATCCACGTAGATTTCCAGAAAACTACAGGATACTATTCAAATACATCTATATTTTAAAAATATCTATGACATTGCACTCCTTAAATTTATGATGAACATTTTTTATTGTCTTATAAACTAATGAATATAAAATATTAGAAGAGATAAAACATAAAATATGTTGTTTTTAAGTTGTACTCGTATATTGAAAATAATAATTTTATAAGCTAGGTTAAAAAGTATTAAAAACTAATAATCACTAAACTGGTCATAGAGTTTAGCATAAAACCTATCTAATAATTAAAAAATCAAATTTATAAAAATACCATCATTTTAGTTTATTATTTTGGATAGTTATTAAAATGTTAATATTAAATCTTATTAATGGTTTATTTTTATATTCTATTACCCAAAACCATTATTTGACAAATTATACCAAAACTAGTTTTTTAGTCGTTTTATGACAGGTTGATGTCAATATTACCCAACCTAATAAATCCGAACCTTCAATTTTGTGGATGCATTTAAGGTTATGTTTTGTTATGTTAGGCTAGCTTGTTATAAAATAATATTTCTGTAACTTAATAATGCGACGAGTGACTAAAGTGAGAATAAACTAAATTAATTTTATTTTAATAAATAAGTTACAAATGTATTTCTAATTAACTCTTATACTAGGTGATCGTGTCTATTTCCTGTAATTTATATATGGATTTCAATTTTAAATAACCCACCTCGGTGGCCGCATCGTCTAAACTCTAAGGCTTGGATCTCGCAATAGGCTGAACTACTATTGATGGGAAGACTGGGATTTAAGTTCCGGTTGGGTGTCCAGAGGTTTTTTTCCTAAATAGTTTTCCACTCTATTTCCATGCAGATGTGGGTACACTCACTATAAAATTTAACTTTCTTCATCCCTAACAAATTTATGTAACTAGAACAGAACGAGTAGTGAAACGCGGTGCTTTAAAAAATGAAATACCTCCTGTTAGTTTTGAAGTTCCAGCGTTAACACATCATAGACATACACAATACAATACAATACAATACAATACAATTCAATACAAACCAACAATCAAACATTAGGTTTATTTATTTGCAACTATGCTGTGTTAGCTGTCTTTAAATTAGAGTGGTAATTGGTTTGTATGAATACCTATATAGGCTATATCTAAAATCAAATGTTTAACGTTACATGTAAAATTTCCATTGATCATAGAAACAATTTTTGCTAACTAATATGAATACAAATCAATCAAACAATAAACAAAAGTCACTGCGTAATAATCTGTAATTTATCTTTGGGATTGGAGTTTACATAATAGGTTATCCTTTATTTTGAAATTCAAATAACAAGTTGGCAAATTGAAATGATTAAATAACATTTTTTTCGATCAGTTTTATAGTTTGAAAATTTTTCGCACCTCTTGCGAAATAATTTAACCAAAGTTAAGCTTTCTATCTCATTGAGAAGGACTAAAAACTCTCTGGATGGATATACATATATTAACAGAAACATCAATGTTTGATATCAATAAGCATAATTTTTTTTGGACATGCTTTCACTCCTGAAGGACAAAGTTTACGAAAAGTCTTGAATCATCAATTAAATGATTAGGTGATGAGCGTGTGGTAAGGGGTTGAGGTCTTTTATTCCACGACCCACTGACCGGCAAGAATTACCTGAATATGTCAGGGGATCAAACTATTCCGCAGTTAGATCAACTTGGCAGATGAATGAATGCTACCAGCTACAATGGTCGTGTAGCTTAAGAAGTCGATCTATTAACCGACTAGTTGGTAGTGACGGGGAGATACAGGTTCAAATCCATGCTGGGTGTACTGCCCAATTAGTGTGAGAATATAGTAGGACGTAGTACACACTAAGGGCCGTATGCAAGAACTTGACTAAGTGTATGCTAAGTGGACACTAGCTTAGGTTTGATTGCGTCATGATAGGTTAAAAGGTGGAGCTATATTGTGCTCGGGACCACACTATAATTCCACTTAGCATTCACTAACGTTCTTGAATACCACCCCAAGTGTTTATCAAGGGCCTTCGTTCCCCCTTCCCCCGCCATAATTACAGTTTTGGTGGCTAGGCTCTGATTTAATTCAGTTATGATGGTTTTGCATTATAAAATTATAGAATTTAATATACATACACATCCGACAGCTAGTTGCTATAGTAATTATATACATGATTTTTGAAAGTTTTCTCAGCACATCTTAGTACGCCTTCAGATTATACACATTCATTTATTATATTAATGAAATAGTGATAAGGAAGGTGTAATTCCCGAGGTAAGTGTACCCATATTCATAGGCAGGAAGAGTAAGAAACCATTTAGGAATAATTTTAATCAGTAGACCCAGCTAAAATTCGAACCCCGATCTCTCCATCACTGATAACCGAGTCTAGCAGAAGAATGACGCGTTGGACCATGCAACCATTTATGTAGGCATTAAAATAGTTTAATAAACCTATTTGTGTAAGATATATTCTGTTTGCTAAGTATTGAATTTACAGATCATTTAGCTGCATGTATGTGTAATGTCTCGGGTGGATCTATTTGGTAAATGTTGAACTCTTAACATATCTCTCTAGAGAATAAACATCAAATAATAAGTTATGATTAAACCAATAACATTTATGAGTCAAGTTTTGAAAATGTAATTTTTTACTTTCAGACAAAATGTGCTTAGAAAAGTTTTTTCCTTAGTAATTAACATCTAGTTTTATGGAACATTTTATCAAACCTTATTCATTCATTTAGTTGATTATTATTTATTTCCAATCTTACGTTTGAAAAGAAGTGGATAAATTTAAATAATTCTGGATCCTAGATTTTTAGCTTAGTCCTTAGAGTCACTATGATTGGTAGTCTAATATTAAAAAGTGAAATCTCTTACTAGATCCTAAAAGTTAGACATTGAAATTGGTTTATTTCCTTTTCACTAAATGTCAAATTAATCTATTTTGTTCATGCACTTTGTGAGCTTTTATGGAAATTAAGCTTATAAAAAGGCAATTATGTAGCTTAGATTATCCTATTAAATGCTTGTAAAAAACCGTCTTGGTCTGATTGGTTTGATTGGCCAATAATTGCGAGTGTCTTTCTCCAGAATAACGGAAGGTCAGTTTTATACGAATTGTTCCATTTTCCTTTTAAAGTCCATGAACACAGCACTGTCCAGTATTTCACGGTTCAAGGCCAAGATCTCCCTTTACGTACTAGATAGCATCTGGTTTGAAATATGGTCGCCAGAAAGGTTGTTCGACCAAGTTAAGGTGATACCTGTAATTTGAGTCTAAAGTAAACATGACTGTTTCTGGTGTTTGGGTCGAGAGCTAGGCCGAGCGTGACTCTCTGTCTGAATACTGCATTACTCTTCCTTGCTAATGCACTGGCTCACTCTTACAGTGACAACCCGACCGGAAAATTAAAACACACAAAATAAGTAATAAATAAATTTGAGGGGACCTAATATAGGAGCACAAATAATAATCTTTACTAGCGTTCAAACGCTCTACAAACATAATTAATAGTTTTTTTAGAGACATTTTCGACGAATTGTGCGAATTTCTAGGTGTGTTCAAAATAAACATTTTAAACAATATAATCATGGAAGCACGTAGCTTACAAACAAAATAAGCTAATAACTTAAATATTTTATTATTTATTTGAAAAACGAATCCGTATGCAAACAGTAAATATCTTCGTCATCTTTAACTAAAATATAATCTAAAGGCCCTTTTTAACTTTTTATCGACCATTCTAACAATTTAACTTGTTAAGAGCCGTTTTTTTATTATATAATATATTAAAAGTTTTTTAGCATCATATCCTAATTACAGTTAGAGTTATACATCTATGTACTAATTACTACAATGGTTTTAGGGATTAGGAAGGTTATATTTAAAGGAATTGCACCCGCATTTGCCAAGAAGGAAAGTGGAAAACCATTATTGGAAAAGTTATTGAAACTTTTAAGCAATTCAAACTTATTTTCCTTTATGACTAACAGTCCTACAAATATAAAGCTATCTTTTTAATAAGTTCTGCATATGAATTCTTGCTAGAGGCTATTCTTCACAAATCATTAAAACTATACTTATCTTAAATTGAGATAAGCATAAAAAATAAAACTTATACTGGCATTTAAACATATGTATAGTTTAAATATATTTATAGATCTACATATATACATATATATATTTATATATAGATACATAGATGGATAGATAGGTAGAGGGATAGTGATAAAGAGAAATATGGTCTACTTTAATCTCACCCCAAACACAAGGCGTTGGGCTATTAAAACATTATTTATAAAATTATATATATATTAAAATATATCTAAAAGATCTTGATTTACAATATAATGATCAGAGACATCATTTTCTCAAAGCGGGTGACACATTTACCTGATATATTTACATTCATGCCCTCAATAGAGCATTCATAGAGAGTAGCCTCTAGAAAAAAATGTGGAGTCTACAGAGCAAGCTATTACATTCGTTCAACCAAGCACTTAATTGCTATAATTTATTAGTGTTTGGGATCCTGTACTTTTTAAGTTAATTCCAGCTTGACAACTCTCTTACGAGCAAAGTGGCCGTGATTCGAATACAGTACTATTTGAGCCACTTGAAGGTGGTGCTTCACGCAATATATATATCGATCCACCTATATGTATATCAATCCATCTATCTACCTTTTTGAGTATCAATATGAAGTACAAAAACCATACGTTTCTCATACCTAATCTGATTTGTGTAGTTAGATGAATACATGATGGAAGGATAATAAATCATGGAATCAAGAAAATAGTCTTACAAGTCATGGTGAAATGCATAATTAAGGAAATATTGCTGCATTTCCGTTAGTAGGAACAAACTCGTTCTAGACCGTCAAACACTACACTATACATTCACGTCTGACATTTTAATCTAGAACTCAAATAAAATCTACTCTTTACCACATGCATATGGATAAAAAAAAATAATTTAGAATGCAAATGTTAGCAGGAATTATATGATCTTCACCCAACTTCAACAGGAAAGGAGGATTATAATTTGTTGTGTAGCTGTCTGGGTTTGTGGCTCCATTTTTGACCGCACAGAGCTCAAGATCGTCTTTATCGTTTATTATCAAAAGTTAGGAAGATGTAGGGATACATGTGAATTATGGTACTTTGGTAGATTATATTCTTCTATGACCAAAACTGATCTCTGAAATAGAAAAAAAAAGTCTCTATATATAGAAAAAATAAATTTGACAATAAATAAATGTGAGCAAACTCTGAAAGAAATAGATAGCATGAAGTGTAACCAATCCAATTATTTTAATTCAACCTCAATCATTACAATCAGTAAATAATACTAAACAAGCTCATGGAGGATGGAGGATAGTCTTAAAATCTCGTCAGATGCAAAGGCTGAATTAAGTTACATCTAAAGAGCCTTCTAGATTATATGGTTATATTTTTCCACTACTTAAATGTCTAGCAGATTACATCAATTGCTAAAAGCTGGCCTGATGCTACCACTAGCTTAACCACGTCTGAAAATTCTGTCTGATACAATTTTTATATTACTACGCAATTTCTTAAATGCCTATTAATGGCATGGTTAGATTGTACTGCATCTCATAATCGAGCCAGATGACATGTTTAGCTTGTGAAACGTATTTAAAACCAGTCAGATGGCATTATTTGTTTATGCCATCCTATTTAAATCTGTTTAAATGCAATGACTAAGCGAGTAAGATGCCTCCTTTATGAAATCCTTCCAAATAATTTTGCATGATAGCGGTAATATTATGGTTCCAACCCCCTTTTAACATTCTCTCATATTAGGAGCTCACACAAAAAATATTCTTAAATTTCACACTGGGTCAGTTCAGTGAAAGAAAAAAATCATACATATCATGATCATAAAAATAGATGGTGCCATGAAACGATTTGGTGAATCATTTATCTCTATAATTTAATTTTTCTACGTTTGTGTGTGTCTTTCCGTACCCTCCAGAAGATTCTAGAAGATTAAAAAACCGGACAATTTGCACATTTATTGTACAAATCACAAGACAGAACCTAACGGACTGGGATTTTCAATTTTTGTTTTTCTGAAGGAGATAAAAATCGATTTTTTCAAATTCCGCTTTAGTGATTTTAATTAAAATTCGTATTTTGGCACTGTAAAACATTATAAACCAAATGGAAACTCTCATTTTCCCATGAAAATGACTTTGAGAATACTTTACATTAGCGTAATTTTCCAATTTTGATCATAATATCTCTTCAACTATTTGATATAAAACCCGCCTCGGTGGCGTAGTTGTCTAACGCGCTGGTCGTGTTAAGCTCGACCACCGAGGACGGGGAGATCGAGGTTAGAATCTCGGTCGGGTGAACTGGGAGTGGTTTTTCCTAAATGTTTTTCCACTCTCCCTCCACGCAAATGCTAGTTCACTTCCTCTAAATTCAACCCTCTCAATTCCTAATTCATTAGCGTAATTAGTACTTAAGCGTATAACCCGAATGGGTAGTAAGACGCGGTGCTAAATAAATATTTGATATAAAAAATATCTTACCATTGTAAAGTTTTAGTACTATTAAAAATACAAATGTTTTATTTTAAATATATTTGTATCAAACCAACAGTTTCGTGGATATAATAAAATATGTATATTTTTAGTTGAGATACTTTGAAAAGAATAAATTAAATGTATACTTTTTGTTAGAGAGTGATGTTCTTCTTTTCTCAAAGTTTCTGTCAAAGTATATGTTATTTTATTTATGATCTATGTTGGATAGCCTATAGATCATAAATGATAAGGATCTATGATGTCCATTACAGGTTTTTATAAGTATACTTGGACCACCAATCCACCCCTTTTTATACATCTTTGTTATTCTTTTGTTTTTTATTAGCAATTTCCTTATACATTTGTCCTGACATCTTATTTTACTATAAATCAGGACTTTTTCTGCTCTGTTCATATTACAATCTGGCTTCTATATAGTTAATCTAAAAATTTTACACATAAACTTCTGGAATATAAATATATACTTCTACTAAAACTACTTGTCCTGTAATTGACCATTACCAATTTACCTCGACCTGTGCCTGCTAGCAGCTCAGCCTACTATATAGCAATACCATTATTTAATTTATGATAACTTATAACTATACATGTCCCTATTTTCCTATTTAAGTTATTTTGACTATATACTTTTATTTTTTCCTTTTAATATGCCTGCTTTGGACTTAAATCTAACTTAACCCAACTGATACCTAATGCTGTCGTCTACACAATCAGTTAATATCTTTCCTTGTAGGGAGTCCCCTTTTCTTTTTCTTCTCTGGTCACTTCCTACCGTGGCCAGTCGACATCCCTGGCTGGATTGCTCGATAGCTCCAGCCCAGCATCACGCTTGTTTACAAGTAAGGAACAACTTCCGACGTCTCATCTGTATCCACTTACTTTCCATATTCCAGGCGTCCCTGGTTCAACAGCAATATTCATCACTGGTATCCCTGAGACGCCTTTCCTCGGCTAGAGCTCTAGATATATCCAGAGTCCATCAAAATCTAGTCCATCTTCACTTTTAATACACTTTCTGTCTTTTGTTTCACCAGTTTGGAAACGCCTCGTCTAAGTCTGATGTTTCTTCTCCTTCTCCGTCTCCCTCGTCTTCACTTGTCACTTCTTCCTCAGTCGTTTCCTCCTGTCTGTTTTGTCTCAAGTCTTGGCTCTGTCTTTGTCTTCTTTCTTTTAGTTCGTCCATATGTATGTCTCTTTCTGCTTTCGATACCCTGTTCGCTATCTCATCAAGGTAACTCCACCGGCCACATCCCTCAATATATGGCCTGTATATGCATTAGTAGCTCCGCTCGTTCCCTTTCAGTAAAAATACATTCCAAAGGTCATGTGTTCCGATGTCGCCTCACCTCCGCAACAGCAAAGACTGGTTTCACTCAAGCTCATCCTAAAGAGGGACGCTCGATATGGGCCATGCCCTGTGATATAGTAGACAAGTTCCTGGAAAGGTTGAAGATGCTTCATTCTCAGTCTTTCTTGTACGTTCGGAAATAACTGGAATGCCCTTCTACCTGTGGTACACTCTTCCCAGTCTGCTTGCCACTCCAGCAGGAGGGTCTCTCTTATATCCTCCTTGGTGCTTACACCGTTAGTTGTTAATTCTATTACTTTGTCTAACTTCCCTTTACCAAGCCAATATCCAGCGGCCCTCTTTCTTACCTCTAAGTCTAGGGCCAGACACCTAGGGTGACACACAACGCGTTTGTTGGTAGAGTTTTGTAGGCCCCAGAAAGTCTCATGAGAATTTTCCTCTGAAGGCCTCTGAGTTTCCTTTTAGCTCTATCCCCTCTCAGTTGTTGTGCCCACACTCCCGCTCCATATCCCACTATGGACAACAGCAACACCTGATGGTATATTCTAATCAGTTTTAAGGGCAGATGGAACTTACGCTGCCCTATACTGACTATCCTATTCATAACCCGCATACGTTGTCCATGTGAGATAGGAAGCTACGCTTCTCGTCAATCGTCACCCCCAGGTATCTAACAATTTTGATCCTTCTAATTGTTTGTTCTGCTATATTAATTATAGGATCTCTCTTAAGCAATCACCTGAGAAGCATGTAAGTTGTTATATAGGTGTAAACTATATTCAACAAATAGTTTGTTTTTATTTTGATGCCTATTCGGGATATCCGTAGTTCCCACTGATTATTCTAGCTGGCCGAAAAAGAGGAAGTTAGTTTTTGAGGATATGCACTGGTAGTTGTTTGGAGAAAGGTTGTGCACACGCTAAGTAAGGTAAAATCCACCTTAGGCGAGCCCAACCGGGATTTGAGCCCCAACTACCTTTTCGCTGGCAAAAATAGTCAATATTATCTTCACTTATTAACTAACTAGTTGTAAGTGCCCGGTGTTGCACAGGTCAAGTTTAGGTCAAATATGTTCGAGATGCACGTAATGAAACGGTAATTACAATTTTTAGCAATACTTGTTCGGATTTTAAACATCAGCCTAGATGAGTGGGTTTTAGTGAGACTAATATTTTTAAAATAATTATTTTTAGTTATTTTAATTAAATTTAATATACATTCATAGTTAAATTGGACATAATTATTTTGTAAATCTCAATTTGGTTTTGACCAAGTAATGTATATTGTATCGTATTTAACTTTTTTGTATCATTAACAATATTCTATTAAAGATAATAGGCCTACCACTTCTATTCCTTAGACTCGCTATTGTTTTCTCAGTCGGTTGAAAGTCTGACTTAATTTCAAAGCTTCCTATAATTTATACCTTACAGGACTAAAAATGTATCTTAGCCAAATATTGTGTTTGCTCCCTTCAACACAATTGTGTCTAGAGCAGGCGTAACAAACTCTTGGCCCTATCCATGACTTTGTGTGGCCCGTGGAGCTTGTGGTAAGCCAAAATGCAATGAAACCCAATCAGTATTTTTATAAACATCGAGGATATACAACATTTTGGGACGGGATAGTTGGGAATTTTGCATAATTTGGACAATTTCGGCGTGTGAGGTTGATGGACCAGATTTATATTGTTTTTTGGACAAGGATGAATTCCCAAAAATGGTTCAATGTGTGCACTAATATTTGTAAGTACATACGTTTGTTAACTATCAGTTGTTTTCGCACATGTAGCGTAAGTGATACAAAGACCCGAGATATCAGCTTGTGGATACACATTTGTCAACAACAATTAAAGTATTTGCACGACATTCAGACCATGTTTGCAAAAAAAATATTCAAATGATGGTAAAACATATGGGCTTAGTTTGACTGTCATATATTGGGAACCTACTCTTTTTATTTTTGTAATAATATGATATTAAGTTAGAACTATTTAATTACAATGATAATAGTATTCATCTTTTGAAATGTTTTCCCCATAGTATTTTCAATGTTCAATGTAGTCCCTAAGGTCTAACGAGTTTGACATGCCTGGTCTAGAAAATGGCCTTTGTGTTTCTCGGAATAAGTTTCTATTATACATTACACTGAAGTTTAGAAAAATAAACTATTCTTAGTCACAAAAAGTGTAGGCAGTATATACTCTTAAGTTTAGTATTATTATATAAATATAAGAACCTACATATATTTGGTTCACTGTAAGAAGAACATTTTATAAAATATAAACATATATTCTGCGGGTAACATTGAAAAATATTAAATTATATTATTACTGTTTTATAAATATTGATTTTATATATCAAAAGTGATAGCTGCTGATCCATTGACCTCACGGATGAACATATGAACGTACTTAGTTTAATTAACTTTTTAACTGTTAGATATAGTAATGCCTAAAGTGACTCGACTATAGCTTATCCTACATACGTACAGGTAAATGTTTGGCACTTTTTTTGGTAATGGATGCTATATGGGGTTATAAATATTTGGCGGATCGGTTTGAAATAAATACTGATGAAAAAATTTCAAATTTATATTTCTTATATAGTAACTGGTTATTAGTATACTTTTATGAAAAAAATGGTTTGTATGATAAATATTTTGCGGGCCAGATAAAATAAGTCGGCTGGCCGTAGGTTGCCGCTGGTTAATGCTGCGGACACTATATGAAATAGAAATGTTTCGGCACATTATTAGAAAGGCAACACATTTGGAAAATGCATATATACACTCGTTTAGTTACAAGAAATTTGAAACTTTTTTTATACAACTTCATACTTTCAATTTACAAAACAAATCACCTCCACTTCTGTGACGTCACAACAACCGTCTGGTGTAAGCGGGTCAAAGGTTGAGATAGGAGGCAACAAAATAACAGGATATGAACTTGCTGCCCCACCGACTCTCGTATTGAACGACTTACTAGTGTATTTCTTATAGTATTAGATGGGTTGAATTGTGCAAATATCGCGTTTTTATTTTAAGAGCATGATTTTCAGGGCTGTCACCATTTATTTCCTACAAAAGTCCATGTTTTTTCAGGTTTTTGAGAAGAAATTGTCAATTTTGAAAGACTCGTAGTATAGTAGTATAAAGGAATTATGTAACTATTTTTATTGGTGCTATCCAATGTATAAAGTACAAATAAATAGTACGGAACTCCGCACGGAGTTTCTCGCTCTATTGTTTAAAAATGGAGATATTTATTACACACTCGTAATATATGTGAAACGAAATAATATACACTAGCAAACCCAAACATAAATTTAACTATACTTATGTAAAACACTTTTTGAGTCCAAGTTTTAAATTTTATAATTTAATTCTTAAAGAATTAATGTCCTGAGTTGTATGTTTGGATCGATAAAAAAGATCAATATTGGTTACACAAGGGTCAACGTTTCGTATTATAATTTCGACTTCCAGTTAGAATTTTCGACTTTTCATTAGGTATTTCATATCTTCAGGTCATCGCATTGCTATGACTTTTCTCATTTATAAATTTTGACCAATAAAAAATGTAAATATTGAATATTAAATGATGGAAATAGATCATTGCTGTACAAACATTTCTCCTAAGAGGTAGAAAGAAAGAGAATATACATTTTGAGAGGCTTACTTATTACTTACTCTATGTCATTAGAGAATTATTGCGTTAAAACATAAGTAGTATCTCTTTACAGCTAAAGCTCACAAAATTGTATTAATATATTTATCAATATCTCAGAAACTGTTGGTTTTATAAAAATAATTTGATTTTTTCTTTTTTAGCCCTTTATTAAACTACTCTTAATTTTAAATTTAAGCAGACACACATACATATGGCATTGCAGACACCACATTTTATGGTTCGGGGAGTCATTAGACTTCAACATCCATCACCATTTCAGGTTAAAAAAGTTTATGGTCGTCAAACTTTACCTTTAGTTTTTGAAAAGTTAAAAAATACATATATTTGCGTATAGCTTGAACGTTATTGGTTTTATATAAATATTTATCGGATAAAATATTAGTATTATAAATATATCTACAAATTTTCAATGATAATGTTTTGAAATGAAATTTAATCAAAATTGTTAGAGCTAATTTTGGGAAAATCGACTTTTTCTCTTTTTGCCCTTAAGTAAACTACCCTTAATTCTAGGGTTGGATATCCAATTCCAAAAAAATCCCTCAGGACAACCCTATGGAACCCTAGATACTAAGTTTTAGCCTGATCGGTAAAATAGTTTAGGCTCTAGTTGGAGGTACAGAGAGACGGAAATTCTAAAAACCACTTTTCCTGATTCGGGGGGTCATTAAACGTCGAGATTCATCAAATTCTCGAATTCGATTTTTTTGACGATCACAATACTTTCTATATCTGTAAGAAAGCGAGAAAGTAAATGAGTAGGGGGTAAATGAGACGTGTATTAGACTAAGTTTGACCCGTTTCAGTAGCTTAATAGCATAACTAAGGCGTTATTCTAGTGTTAGACTGGCCTGATGATGATGGCGAGATCGGGGTTTGAATTCCGGTCAGGTCTAGCGAGGTTCAGTTTTACAAGATAGTTTCCCACTCTTCTTGCAGGCAAATGCCTGTATATTACCTCTGAAATAATTTCTTTCCTATCCAAACTCTATTATATTAAATATCATATAGGCTATATTTATAACGAGAACAGATGGTAAGACACGGCAAAAAAACAAACATTAAGAATCAGTGTGATTATTTTTAACTACGCTTTATTATTTTATTCTCAAACACTTGTGATGCCCTGTAAATATTTATCAGAATTTTCTAGATGTACTTGATAGATTTCAGACAGATGACCTTTAAGCTAGATAAGAAAATTATCTCCAACTAAGTGTTTAACATGTAAAAATTTTAGTGACATGTTTAGGAAACTGGATGAAAGCTAGATATTTCGAGTCTTTTACATTTAAAAGTAGACAAATATAGGTGTAATATTACAAACGATTTTTTATTAAAAGAAGATTATCTCAATTCAATTAAAAAATTCAAGAGTTCTAATTTTAATCTTGAAAATGTTTCTGCTATGTGAAAATCCTATAATTAATTGATTTATATATGGTTTATATTAGTAGTTAAATTAAACTAAACATATTTTTGAAGAATCTAAAGAGTTTCTAAGAATATAATTCAAACAAATTTAAGAATTTATCCAGATATTCCCTACTTAAAATAATGAAAACTTTCATCGAGCTTATCTAACTAAACCAGCTCATTTAAATGCTTGAACCCCTTTGATGGCTATTAACAACAATAATAAAAAATCCCTTAAGTCAAAATGAGTGGAAACACAATCTTTTACTAATTTAGTGCTTATTCTTATTGAAATACACGCCATTACACTGTGAATCTATGCTCGCATATTAGCGAACAGGCGAGCGTGTAACGTCCCCGATTCTTGTCCTAAGCTTTGTCTCGACGCGAAGTGTAAAAGTAAACTAAAAGTGCGAATGCGCATAATGAGGGGTTATCATTCTCTCTTCCTTCCAAGCAAGTGACTGGATTAGCAGCGACACTGTCCAGTAGAGAAATAACAACTTTTATTCAGGAAACTACAAAAATAATCCTCAAATATTTTAAAATTTTCTGTTGTGAGCCTATCAAAAAATCACTCTATTATTTAGAAGAGGGCTAAATCTATGATTATGTTCCATCAAGCCTAATCTCCTTTCTCCACAAATATGTTTAAAAACTAGTTGAAAATGAGCTAATACTACATTTTCACAAAAGATTTTCTATTATCAAAACTCAAAATACAGGGTTAAATAAGTAAAAAACATCATATTGGAATATTCCGACTACATTTTGGCGTGAACCATATTTTGAAATTACAAATCGTTTAATAAATATGGCGGGATTTCTGAACGTCTTCATGGCAACTTCTCGCCTACCGAGGCGGCCCCCTTAAGTTAAGTTATTCTTTCAGTTAGTAAAAAAGAGATGTATGGTGGAATGAACACATGACAGCAGTTGTGAGAGAAAAGAAAGAGGAGTGAAAACCAATGATTGATGTGGAGAGTGAAACAAATGGTAAGATGTTATGGGACATGTAAATAGAAAAAGATTACTACAAATAAAATAGTAAACGAAAGTTAGGATCACATAAGATTAAAAGAAGTATAAACGATGATTACATATTTTGAAGTAAATAATAATCTATTCTTAAAATGGATAAAGAAAAGGAAACAAGGAGTGCAGGGAAAGACCTATGGCATTCAGAATGAACGAAGTGAGATGATCTGGTTTTTGAACGAGAATAAGAGAGTGACGGGGGGAGTATTTTGAGCAGTTGTATACCTAAAACGTAGATAAAGTAGTAGAAAATACGGACAATATTATGTTGAATGAAATAATTAATGAGGCTGAGTTGTTAACAGCTATAAAAGTGTTAATGAATGACAAAGATATGGGCGTAGATGAGACCACAACTGAAAGGATGTGTGTGGGCATTTTACATTTTGCCAGATTGTGTGAGCTGTTCAATGTTTGTGCTGGAAACTGAGGGAATACTGTCATTATTCCTTTGTCAAAAAAGTCAACGGCAGTTAGAGGGAATGTGAGAATTATAGGGAAACTATTTTGTTGAGTATTCCAGGCAGTGTTTTTGTGAGAGCTGTATTATTGAGAGTGAGTGTGAAAGAACTACGGAAAAGATTTGGAGTATGGAATGTGGTTTCATGGAAGGTAAAGGTTATAAAGACAAGATATTTTCATTGGAATAACTGACTTTAGAAATGTATGGCAGAACGGAAGAAAGTGTATTGTGCATTTATTAATCTGGAGAGTTTTACGATTTTGTAAACGCATGGATATTAAATGCAATTAAGGTGGTGCGTGATGGAAGTAAATCTAGTGTTATTGTTGATGGGGTATTGAGTAAATGGTTTGATATTTAACAGGGTTTTAGACAAAATTGTGTTATGTATTTATGGTTGTTTGATATCATTATGGATGAATGTATGATGGGTGCTTAAGAGGACGCAGTTGGTGTGCAAATGTACAAAACGAATCTGAATGTTCTGCTATATACAGATTATACTGTAATAACTGCATAATTTATTAAATCCTTTGAATGTGGCAACAGGCAGAGTGTATGAATGTTTCCAAAACCAAGATAATAACTTTTGATAGGGATGGATAAGGAAATGATTGTAAGCATGAAAAATTGTTATAACAAGTGAATGATTTTGTGTACCTGGCAGAATGTTTTGTAAAATTGAAAGGCTAGATGGTGAAATCAACAGACGGGTGAATGCATCTCAGAAATTAATTGGATGTATGTCTACAATTGTAAATAATGATGTACTATTTAAAGAGGCAATAATGGAAATATATCAAATGTGTTTATATATATCAACATTGTTGTATTGATGTGAAGCGTTGGTTTGTCAGGTTAAACACAAGAGCAAGGTGTATGAGGTTGGAATGAAATGATGTGTAAGAGATATGGGTGGACAAACTCGTCTGGGCAAAGTCAGTAATGAATTGGTACTGAACGAGTGTGGTTTTATAGGTAGGTCAATAGAACAATGTGACAGAGGCATCTTACGTTGTTTTAGGCATGTTGAGAGGATGGCTGTGGATCGAGTGATTAATCAAATATATGATGAAAGAGTGTAGGGATCAAAATGAAGAGGTAGCCCATGTAAGACCTAGTTATATGTTGTAGATGAATGTGAGAGAGAGAGAAATATCAAGAGATTCTAGAATAAAAGATCCTGCATGAATCAGTTTATGAATGCTGTTGAAGTGACGAGAGTATGCAAGGATAAGGAAGTGTGTAGAAAGTTGGTGATGATGATCTGAGAACAAAGTTATTTTTGATATATATTAATGTTTTTGCCTACCCCATAAATAAACTGCGTGAATAGGTATGTATGTATGTATGTATGTATGTATGTATGTATGTATGTATGTATGTATGTATGTATGTATGTATGTTTTCAATTTGTTTTGTTTATATGTTACAAGTAAATTGAATCTATTTATTTTTGTTTCTATGATATTAAATTCAAACCATTAATTTGTGTGTTCATTGCACGTAACAGCTCTAGTTCTACCATGTTTACGTGTATGAATTAAATTTAGATATGTATTCAGTTGAATTTAGCTGTTAATTGTGAATAGGTTTTATTTAATTAATTTCTTGATACAAAACTAATAACACCATTTTATTTGGTGTGATAGGAGGATTTACTTTTGAGTGCTTCTTTCAATCTATTTCATTTTTGTTTATTAGATAATAAATCTACATGTATAACAAAACTCTATGGTTACCATGCGCATTCGAATTTTGAGGATTCTTTTTTATTGAGTAGTACGTGTATAAAGCCTAATTTAAACCATGGCCAGTTTTATGTATAGACTTTTCGTATACAATATATTAATCATTTAATAAAATCGATTTAGTTAAAGTCCACTCTGACTTTACCCATTCCTACAATAGAAAGATCATTTTGTTACGAAAAAAGTTTCACCTATCATTTGAATGTAATGTTTTGATAGCTTGGATAATATTATAGTCGACTTGTCGTAGACAAATCTTAAAGCTAGTTTGTTAAACAATTCTGACCAATGATACTTAAGAAATTTATAAGAAATGAAGCGCAACTAAACTTGGTGTCAAGTACCGCTACTTTGTTTGATCAAGGACAAAGCGTGTTTATAGAACGATGTGTTCACCAGAACAGACGTGACGCAGATTGCATACAAAGTGGGGATAATGTAGGTTAATGTTATGTTAGTGCTGGAGAATCGTAATGCAAGCTTGTTTTTAGCTTATACCTATTATTATAGTTATCATATTGACAAAATTTATGCACCACATTTGTGATATCATTATTTTAACAGCAGCTATTTAACTTATCAAGACGTCCTCTTAGGTAGCTGAGATATTATCCAATCCAATGTTTCGCTTAGGTCAATAATTAATAATGCCTTTAAAGGAACATGAGTTTAGTATATGCTGGAGTAAATGTAAAACTAGTTTCTATTACTTAATACACATACATGCTGTTCGGAAACTGGCCCAAACTCCACATACAGTTTATTTGAACCAAATGTAATACACAATCCCGGTAAACTTACATCTGGAAAACTTTTCTAATACCATTAAATTGTGGTCAAAGTTTTGGCAGTCAGCGCCGGGAAAGCAAAGCTATTCAAGCATATGTGTACAACAGGTTGCATAGAAGCTAGGCGCCCGGCACTGCTCTTCTTCACATCTTGTTTCGCGGCAGCAGAACATACCACATTTAATAGTAAACTATTTAATCTTAAATTTTAGGTGTTTAAATATATAGAGACATGTTATTTATTACCTCTCACCTTTCTTTTGGATTGAGCCGTTTTAAAATTGTATTTTATTTAACGCGTGATTTCTGGACGCCTACAACAATTCTTAGCGCTTTGATTGGCTACCCCTTCAGTGACAGATGGAAAGAAACGGGAGGTAAAGAAAGAATCTTCACAGTTTCATATACTTTTTTGTTGTTGTTGAACAAATTAAATTAAATTATACTTCGATAGATATGTTCAGTTTAAATTTTACACATATTGTCATGATAACTTTTAAATCTTTGTTATGGACACCACGGAATTTTTCATTGGCTTTTTTTTAACACTAAATCTTACGATCTTTTCAGGTTCTTAATAAATGTAATAATCACGCAAGTGATTTAAGGATAATTAAGGTTTAATTTAGAGGAAATGTAATCATATTTTTTTAAAGGAAGAGGGGAAATAATTTTGGAGCACTCTCAGTACACCCGACTGGTATTCTAACCCCGATCTCCCTATAATTGGCAGTATAGTCTAACACAAGACTGACGCTTTAGACCACGGAGCCACTGAGCTAGGTCCATTGACGTGAAATCCCCCTGCCCCCCCCACATTTAAAATGTATTTATCCAAATTCTCCTTTGTCCATACAATGTTTTAGTAAATGTTGATATTAATATGTGTAGAAAAAATATCGACTGTAAAAATATATTTTTATTTATTTTAGTGAACAAATTTTGTTTTTTTATAAAATATCCAACATACTGATCTTGAATCGTGATCCATTTCCTCCCAGATAGTTAAACTAAAACTAAGCTTCTCATTTAGATGTGGATTGTGTATTATTCTATAGGAAAACAGTTGAATTAAGACCAGTAAAACCCTTTTACCTTAATTTGAAAAATACAAATCAACCTAAACATATGTATTTTAAAACACAAACACAACTAAATGATCCAAATTTGACTCTCATCGAATGAATAGTGAGAAATCACGCATTTTGATATGTTTCTGGTTCGATCGTCATCTTCGGTGAGTTATCGAGAGACTCGACCTCAAAATGACTGGTGTTTCCCCCTGATCTTTATGTTACCCTTCATTGTCGTGCTCCGTGAGCTCGACTGAGAGACGTAGATGTCGCTGATAGGTCACTGAGCGTGGCTAATAGTTGAGTTTTAGCGCTAAGAGATTGAAGCACGATTAATATTAACACTCTGGAAGAGAACTTAATAACTACTTTATGCTAGCAATAACGGGTAACAAACATTTTTACAATAAAGTAATTGTGTTTTCATTGGGTTAAAGTTATATATTAAGTGTTACAGCTACAAATAGAAGTGTAAAATAATAATTTTAATGTGAGAATTTTTTTATTTTTCAGTTAATTAAACGAACACTCTTTTATTTACGTTTATGTTATTCTACTAGCTGTAATTGAATAAAATTAATATAGCCTAAATATTATTGATGCTAAACTTACTTACCTACGAGCTCAAATGTTCATTGTCACACTTACAAAAGTACGCCACCCATCCCTATCATGAGCTCGTTCTATCCATTACATTCATTACGCCCTATCCCTATCTTGAGCTCGTTCTATCCATTACATTCATTACGCCCTATCCCTATCATGAGCTAGTTCTATCCAGTCCTTCATTACGCCCTATCCCTATCTTGAGCTAGTTCTATCCAGTCCATTCATTACGCCCTATCCCTATATTGAGCTAGTAATAGCTATTCCCACTCATTATACCATATCCCTATCTTACGTAAGTTCTATCCAGTCCCTCTCACTACACCCTATCCCTATCTTGAGATAGTTCTATCCAGTATCCCTCATTACACCCTATCCCTATCTTAAGGGTGTTATATCCAGTCCAACTCATTACAACCTATTCCTATCTTAAGCTAGTTCTATAGAGTCCCACGCACTACACCATATCCCTATCTTGAGCTAGTTATATCCAGTTCAACTAATTACACCCTATTCCTACCTTTAGCTAGTTAAGCCAAAAGGCAAGATGTCAACAATAATAATGCTAAATTAGTTAATAAAAATTGGTTCCAACAAATATATTTATGTTTATTTTATAATTTTATATGAACTTCTGTAAATCTTGAACTACACGATTGACTGTATCATAATATAACTAAGAAACGCGTGTGACATAGTTTGTAATAAATATTCGATTCCTGTACTAATTGATTTGTTGTCCAACAACTTGAAATTAAAGACTGTATAACATATTTTTAATTATTAACTTTACCAGAAACAATACGAAAAATCTGCAAAAAAAAATTATATAAGAGATAAACTATATTTTACAATTTATACTTGGTTAAAAGAGTGGTGTGGTATTATTTTATTGACTTATTTAGATATCCAACGTAAATAGACAGTAAAGGCAAATTATTATTTATCCAAATGAAGTCATATATTAAATTAAATTACATAGTTTAACCTATGGTTAAAGGTTTTGGAAATATAATAGAAACTAAACTTTTAGAACGAGTGAATTTACTTCCTCATACCTACTAGCTTAATATATACACTTTTTGACGCGGACATTAAGAACTAAATACATTTTAATAAATGCTTGATTTTTTTAAAAAGGGGATGTATTCACCAAACTTTAGGGGCCATGGAAGATGACAGTAAACTTTCATTCGGATTAAACGGCGATGAAGCTGTCGGGTTTCTAATCCTAATCTGGTAAACTAGGGTGTATTTTCCTACATTTTTTAACACTCTCCCTCCACGCTATCTTGGTTAGATTTCCTCCAAATGGTTCCTTCCTCATCCCCACCCTATTATTGGATGGGTGTTAGGTTACGGTAAATACACAGACAAAAAACACACAGGTCCTATTAAAATTATAATTGAATATTTATGATTGGGAAAAAATAATGCACATCATTATATGAACTTATTAGTTCATGGAAGATTTTATTTTCTAGGGTTAGTTCATTTAATACAGTACATCTATAAGCTAATGATAAATTACTATAGTCTAATAGGGCCTCTACACGATCAGTCAGACTATAAGTATTAATAAAGCTATAATTAATACTGACAATCTGACTGATCGTGTAGAGGCCTTATACTATATTTAAACAAATGCAACTAGGACAGGGTCAGGAAGCGATCGCATCAAACTTCTATGTGGGATATATTGGTTCCTTTCTATGTTGTTCTTAAAATGCATACAATAATGTTTAGACTCGGTCACGTATGTTTCTGTTCACATTCTTTCCAACTTATTTATTATTAAAATTAATGATGCGCAAATAATAGTTGCTCTGTCTACTATAAATTAAACCACTTACATTTGTCAAACGTACTTATACCTTTTTTTTAATACATCGCATAATAGTTAAATTTATTTATTTATTCAAAACTTATACAGGAAAGAATGTAAATGTTTTACAAAACCTAATGACAATTTTGAAACCATTTAAGACTTGTCTTAGAGAAATGAATTCATTATAATTTTACTATTATAATATTTATTCCTCCAAAGGTGATTGAATTTAAATTCATAGGGTCACCAGGCAAACACAATGGCGAGTGGGGCTTTGTGTCTAGCTATAGTTAATAACAGGTTTATATATCGTGGAAAGCTCCTGCAAACAACGTATTGACAGACCCTCGAGTCTGTGTGACGTCAATTTCTTGGCAAGTTATTTCCTGCCCTACTTACACGTACTAGTAGTCGACTACTTAACCTACTGGCTCGGAGTAAATACTTCTATCTCAACTCTTCCTTCACGTACAGTCACAGCCTCTACACATTTCTAGTAAATACTTCTATCCAACTCTTACCTCACGTACAGTTACTGCCTATACAAACTTTTAGTAAACACATTCACTCAACTACTTCATGTAGGCTATATAAACTCTCGATTTTACTTAGCTTCGATTAAAACCCAATTCGATGGTCACATGGTCTAACGCGTGGCTTAATTACAAGATTGTATTAGCAGCGACGGGATTTTTCTGAGATAGAATCTCATTCAGGTGTAATTAAATTATATTTCACCAAGGATTTACTAATTACAGCTCACTCAAATGTGGTTACAATTTATCTCAAATATATCTTCCCCATATATGTCCTAATATTATAAATGGTATATCCCGAATGTTTATAATAAGAGGCGCATACAAAAACATCTAGATTTAACACGTTCATCTAATAAAATTAAAATACTAGTAAGTATTTTAGAAAAAAAATACTATATTTAAAATTAAACAGATCCCATAAAAAATGGTAAACATGGCTTTAATGAATCCTTAACAATATGGTTAAAGATATATATAATTTTAATATAATTCAAATAAACGTATTGCAAATAACTATCTGACATTGTGCCTTGGCCTATATAGGCCTATAATTCTGGAAAAGTTAAAAAAAGAAATTTTATTTTATTTTAATAAATATATAATATACCAAACCTTTATCCTACCTTGCTCAAGCTATTTTAAAGGTCGTGCTCATTAAAAAAAATCTGATTTCTGAGTAGAACGTCTATAGTTAAAACATGCACTTTTTTTTATGAAATAATCTCACTTATTGGTGATGTACTTTAAGAATTGGTCTATTGTTTTGTTGCCGTATTAACCTCATTGGTCGGAGAGCAAAAATAAAAATAATTTTATATATACATTATTATATATAATATATAAATTATCTTCGGACTTTTTATTTACAATTATTTATTTAAGTAATGTTCTTTGCCCTCTGTAAAGTTTAATTTACTTTAAATAAACATTAAAATATTTAGCTACATTTCAAATCTATGATATTAAAGGAAATACCCATTTTATTTGTATAACGATTTCAATAATGTAGACCAATGCCTTATGAAATATTTGGAAATCCAAACCCTCAACTAGAATATTATTTTTAAATCCTTACACTTTTTATACATAGACTAGGAAATAAATATAGCTAAAGACTATAGCAGATATTTGTCCTCAAGCTATCAGAAATAATTGGAAAGACTCGAGATTATATTATAGACAAATTTGGTTTAAAATATAATATGCAATAAAACGCTTGATTGAAATTGGTTACAAAGACCTGTGCTCGAGGGTGTACCATACCGTACTGTACACGTGAGCTTCGTAATACTTTCATATATTTTATTTTTTGTTGAGAAACTATTAGTAGACCTATTCTATTAATCACCCAATTAAAAAAATCATATTTGGGGAATTCCAATAAAATTTTCATTTCCGTGTAAATAATTGGTACGATAAACCGCACAGACTTTCCTGATTTATTTTAAAATAGACAGTTTCTAAAAACTCGTAAGATTTGTTGAACAAAATAATAGGTATATACATTGCTGTAGAGACACTACACCAAAGATCATAAATTAAATAATATACACTGTTACTTTCTTACTCTATGGCGTTAGGATTTAGGAAAGCTATTACAGGAAAACTGATAAAAGAAAAACAGCGTTGTCCAACAAGGAGAATAAGAATCAAGTTTATTTCTTAAGACCTGAATGGAAGGAACAGGAGAGAAATAAGAGAGAGAGGAAGGCAAGTAGAGGAATTTTTCGAGAAGGGTGAGAATCCTGATATGGAGCAGGGATATGCCAGACAAGTGCAAGGAAGTGATCTATATATGTCTATTACCTGCCAATATTGACGTACGCTGCAGAAACGTGGGTGATGAAGGAACAGAATGAAAACAGAATGCAGGCAAATGAAATGAGATATCTGAGAAGAAAGATTGTTTGACAAAATTTGACAGGAATATAAATGAGATGATAATAATAAGAATAGTAAAGGAAGAGCCTGTCTAGAACAGGACAGAGAAGGCACCACCACCTAAGGTGGTATGACCATGTGAGAGGAATGGAGAAGGAAAGGATGCCCAGAAGGATGTTGGATATGGAGGTGGGGGGCAGGAGGGCGAGAGGAAGACCAAGGGACAAATGGATGAAGGTAGTAAGGAGGAGTGTGGAGGAGAGAGGAGAGGACTGGGGCAGGGTGGAGGGAGAGAGGTATTGGGAGGAAAGGAGGCGGTGGAAAGGCTTACGCGCCAAACAGACCCAGCCAGTGACTGATGATCATGATGACCTGAATTAAAAATTATATATATTTGTGTACATCTCAGAAGCTATTGCTCTTATAAAAAATAAATTTCAAATAAAATATGTTCATCTTTAATAGTACTACTAGATCTTTAAAATGATAGTTATTTTATATCTCAAATAGATGCGGAGAAATGATGAAAATTTTAAAATTTCCCATATGCAGCGTAACCTAAAAGTAATTTTCATGAGAAAATGTGAGCTTCCATCCTGTTCATAATAATGTACAGTGTCTAAATATAAAATGTAATCAAAATCATTGAAGTGAATTTCGAGAAAATTGATTTTTTATCTTTTAACCCTTAAGTAAACTACCCTTAGATTTAGAGTTGGATATCTAATTCCAAAAATCTGTTGGACACACCTTATGAAAACCACAAATACCAATCAGTAAACTAGTTTCGGCTCTAATCCAATACATACAGACAAATGGCATTGAGAAAACAACATTCTACTTTCTCTAGACACCTCAGAAAGAAAGTATTGTGATTTAAAAAAAAATGAACTTGAGATTTTTGATAAATGTCACTGTTTCATGACCCGATGAAACCAAGAAAGTGATTTTCACATTGCCTTATGTCTGACTGTCTGGGATATTATTTCATTTCACAAACATTACTAGTTTTTAGTAAATGTCTCTTTTAAGATAAAAGCTAGAGACAGCCTCTGCGGTATACTGTACCGTTTATTTGGTTTCAGGGGCTTATGAAAAGTCGACATTTATCAAAATCTTTAGTTAGATCTTTTTTGACGATCACAATACTTTCTTTCTAAGGTGTTTAGAGAAAGTAAAAATAATACCATATGTAATGAAGTTTTAATAATTTATTATCTAAACCTCGATAGACCCAAATTTTGGGTAACTTCATATCCCTCTGTTCCAGGAATGTTTGCTGAAAATATCACTAAACATAATATATGCAAATGTCAATTTTAGTTATAGGCCTATGTATCTGATGCATTTAGTTCAAACATAATGATAGCTCAAGTCTACACGGTAATTATTATTTTACAACTATACATATATTTTGTATATAATTCATCCTAACAAATTCATAACACATGTTGTACCTATTTTAATAATTAGTGAGGCACTATGAACACAAATAAAGAAGATGTATAGCTGTATTCAGCATTAGTTAAATTCTTATTCATGTGGGTTCTAAACGTTGTGTTAGTAGAAACTTTTAACGGCTTGATTTCCAATTCTGGTGTGGTTAAAAATTTGGTCTCAACTATGTACTGAAGCATATAAGATAATAATTTGTCTTCGTAGATAACGCTAGTAGGAGCTGCAGGCACAGTTAATTTCATCCATACAAAAGGCCATTAAACAATTATAATTTATATACAAAATAATATTTAATGTTTGACTATTATGCAACGCTGAGTAAAACATAATTTTTTATATTTGAATATTAGATAGTTCTAAGTTCAGTCATCCTAAGAATCTAATTATAGAATTTCTATTATTAAAACCCATATTAGAGTGCACATGGAATATATTACAGATTCAGGTATTGTGTAACGATAACAGGGGGTCATTGTTCGAATCCTGGTGCGGTATATGGTGTTATATTGTCCAACATTCAAATGTTGGTTTATTTCCTCTAAATTTATATCATCATCCTTACCACGTTAACGAAATTATAAATCTACTATTGTTTATGTCTGCACATGACAACCAGATCTCAATTCAACACAACTTAACAAAACCGAACCTTCTATTGTTGTGACATGAAAGGTAACTTTTTTTAAAATTTGGGCTTGCTACACTCGGACGTGTCGTGAGACGTGGTATATAATATAAACAACATATATTTAGATAACGTTCAACGCCATATAATTTTAATTCGAAATTACGGGACCCTTTTCCTAACTTTTCTCCTATGCTAAATCGATATTAAATATTGACTACACAGATAAATGTAACTAGCCACCAACATTAAGAACTTTCTTCTTAAAACTATGTGAATCTAAATCAATTTATAATATATTAACACGTATTATATAAGATCTCAAATAGCCATCACATCAAGTATGCTTAGTAAGTTTGATCCCAGCTATATATATTAGAGGGTGTATTTATTTAAACCACGTACAAAATATTCGGGAGTTTTAGTATTTAAAATGATCACGTATTTATGGGTTCTAATTGGTTTTCTAAGTTTTCAACCTTTTCACGCCACCACTCGCGCCGCCATCTTGAAAAAATAGTGGCCTTAATCGGTTTCTTATCTGTATCTCCTTTTTGGTTGATTGGACTTATTTCAGTCAGAAACACCAAGGATCCAGCTTCTCAGGCTTTGCTCAAATTTATCTCATGTAAATGTAAGGTAAGATGCTGTGCAGATTGAGGTTGTAGGCCTAAAATGTTCTATTAAATGCGGTTACTGCAATGAGCAAACATACGAAAACGCACCACAGATTTTAATCAACTCTGAAGAAGAAGAAAAATCTGAACGCTTTGGTGAGATATTACTCTTGTGTGAAGACGACAAAGATTTCGAATCGATCGATAATCACAGAAGCAGCAAGGAAATAGATGTCAGTCAACCTGGAATTTCAAAGTGTAACAGATCCCAATAATTGTCTAAAAATTGATTTCAACTGTAGATTAGGTTTACAAGGAATACCATGTATAAAAACTGGGCCATTAGCTCTACCTCATTGTGGTGTGGAAATGAGCTGGTTAACATAATTTTTATAAGGGTTGCAAAGAGTAGATACGTAGGACCAACCAGAAAGGATATATAGATTAAATAAAAAGTTTTTTCTGGGATTTTTTGTTAGCAAAAACTACCTATTGAATGGACCAGTATGCATTTGTACTAATCACGCTAAAGTGTTAGGAATGTGGAAAGTATCAATTAGAAGACGTGTATCATAATATGCGTGTAGGGAGAGTGGAAAAACCTTTAGTAGAAAATATCTAGAGAACATCCTACCGGTATTCGAACTTTGATCTCTTCATCATCAGCAGTCATATTCATTGCGACGGTGAAGCTTTAGACCATTCACCTAAAGAAGCAGGTCCATACAAATTGATGGGTCTAAACTATTAGCATTTGTTAACATTTGAACGAATTATTTAAATATATTCTATAGCTATTTCACGTGTTAAAAGAATTATTGTTGAAACTTGTTCTTCACTAGTAGGCACAAGAAAAAAATAGAGATTGATCAACGAGTCACAAAAATACTTGAGGTAGCCTTTAACCTATAAATAGTATACATTTAGCTAGTAATATTTCAATAACAATGTATTATGATTTTAATGTTGTTTCTTAATAATATTTTATTGGCAATTAGTACCAAAAACGAGATTTTCATTGATTTCTCAACAATAACATAAAACTTTTTTTTTTGCTTAGGAAATTAATTAATACTCATCACTGAAAATGTGTTGCCATCTAACTCCAATAGTTATTTGTGTATTATTCTTGTGTGACTTGATATTCTCATTGTTTATTAATTAATGTAACATTCCAGTGGCACTAGAAAATGAATTCACCTGGTTCTTGATCTAGGCGGGGCGGCTGAAGATATCTCTCACACGGTAGTTAAAACCAGTTCAACGGGACTGACACACTAACATCAACGGCCTGGGTTCAATATTTGTGTTACATAATGAAATAAAACAAATCCTACTAGCCTACCTTACATGAGAATATAAATAATAAGTGGAGCATTGTGCTTGTTCTCAACATCTTTAATTGATTAGAAAAGTAGAGTTAGACAAATTAATCTATAGTATAACGAGTTGAAATGAGTAATGTGTATATAGTCTTTGGTTAGAAATATCCTTTAAAATAAATGGTACGAGACAATCGTACAATCTTTTTCATCAAGTGTAAATTTTCAATTACTGAGCTTATAGGTTATTTGTAAACCACCATCAAATGATTTGCATTTGTAAGAATAAATATATATTTATATTTATCGTGAATGACTATTTCTAGATACAAATTTTGAACGCAATCAAAGGACATTTTCAAACTATCTTAAATTTTCTAGAATTGGTCATAAGTAATTTTTTGTTTAGTTTTGTAAAAACAAACCAAAATTATTTATTACCACGTAACATAGTCTCCAAATACTTTTTTGAACAAAATTTCCAGAGTTAGTTTAAAAAAATCTCACTTTTTCAAAAATCAGTTAATAGTAAAATAATATTAAATTAATATTTTTAGGAAAAACTAAAATGTATATATTTAAATATATATGTATATGTATTCATAATGTAAATAATTGACAGATACCCATTTTCTTAGTCCAATCGCTATAGCCATTTCTTAAAATATTAAAAAATATATATATTCATGAGTAAATTATTACCCTTAAACATATTTCCACCCCCAAGAAACAAGTACACTATATAGTTTTATTTTTTATGTCAAACAGCCCCTTGATTCACATTTTAAACAAAATCCATAGAGCTAATTTCAAAACATTTCGAATTTTCAAAAAGCTAATGTAGGAATAAAAGTTATCCTTAGGCATTGCCTTATAAAATCTAAATATCAGGTTCTAACCAAAATTCAGTTTCAGAACTGTGACGACGGACAGTCAGGAAGGAAGACATGGGGACAGGCAGAACTGTAACATACAACTTTTAGAGTTTGGACGCACATGAAACATAAAGTTTCATCATAATTTTAAAGCAAAAAATGTTCACGTCAAAATACTTTTTCTTGATATTATGATAAAATACAAATATCTTAACAAAGCTATAACTGTAGGTTCTACCAGTTTTCAACCACATTTTCGGGTCTAATTTCAAAACATTTCGAATTTTCAAAAAGCTAATGTAGGAATAAAAGTTATCCTTAGGCATTGCCTTATAAAATCTAAATATCAGGTTCTAACCAAAATTCAGTTTCAGAACTGTGACGACGGACAGTCAGGAAGGAAGACATGGGGACAGGCAGAACTGTAACATACAACTTTTAGAGTTTGGACGCACATGAAACATAAAGTTTCATCATAATTTTAAAGCAAAAAATGTTCACGTCAAAATACTTTTTCTTGATATTATGATAAAATACAAATATCTTAACAAAGCTATAACTGTAGGTTCTACCAGTTTTCAACCACATTTTCGGGATGTTAAAATATTAACTAACATTAAGGGAGCGAGGATGATGAAGAAAGGGTTTTAGAGGAAATTTATCCTAATTTGCGTAAGGAGAGGATTGAATATCATTTACGAAAAACATCTCAATATACCTGACCAGGGTTTAAAACTCCATATACATATATTCACTGATGTGGGAATATAATAGTTATAGCATATTCTGTTTGTAAACATAAATATTATAGATTAGCTTAGAAACTCAGGATAGTGAATATTAGATTGCAACGCTTAGTATATTTTTTAATATAGTACATAAACTTTGAGCTCTAACACAGTAATCACTGACTTTTTGGTTTGAACTGTTGATAATAATACATATATGGAATATATTTCCTATTCTTTTTATCACCCAGGATAGAGCTCAATCTTAATTAAAAACAAATTACACACTACACTAGCAAGCACCTGACACTTGCAGCTAGTGTATGTCAGTCACGGTTGTCATACATGTATAATTATGTAGATCTCTCTTTTTATAATATATTAATTAATTGAAAGTTTCTGATTGTTAGATGTACATGATTTATGTTACCTAATGGAGCTGACAAAATATATTTTAAAATGGAATCATTTCTACCCTTTTAAATTTGGCTATGTATACTGATAAAATACTATAAACGCCTTAAATTGAAGAAAATCTTTTGAACTTGTTAGGTCATCGTACACCTATTCTCTCCTCATGAATCTTGAAGATATTTTTGAAGGGAAAAACACTTATGCTGCCATTTACAATGGATACTCATTTCAAAGTAAATTATGTTTTTCTTGATATAAACCTACGTTTGACTAAACATTCGTTATCATCTCATTGTATTTAAGAGCCCAGTTAACGTTTCCATGGATATAAGAATAAAGTCATTGCCAGCTACTAACGAATGGTGGCACGAGAAATGAATTGAAACCGTACCTATCTCTGTAGCTCAGTCAACCCTACAGTGACGCCAGATTAATCATTACTTAGAGCCTACCCTCTAATCGCTCCCCTAATGACGGGATAGGAATGTGGTTTAAAAAGCTTTCTCTATATGTATAATTAATGTGATGAATATTCATGTGACTAAATAACTTTGTTTTATACTTCAGAGAACTGAACGAGCTGAGGAAACCTTCCTCTGACAACCCCGAGATCTTGAGGTTCTTCAGATATATGAAGGCAGCGAAAGATGGTCAAGATGGCCAAGATTGCTTCAAGTTACACCCTGGGTGTATCTCTGAAGGCAGTGGGAGTACCAACCCTCCAATGGTGAAGACCTTCAATGACATCAACAAACTGGTCCAGGCTCGTAGGATGGCATGATCCTTTGATAAGTAGGATCAACCCTTCCTTGGTGAAAACTTCAAAAAACTAGTCCAGGATCTAAGAATGTTATGATCCTTTTTTTAAGATATATCAACGTTCTCATTCATAATATATCAACATATTAGTCCAGACCTGGATGATTGCATGATTTTTATCTCAGAACATCAACAAACTAGTCCATAATGGGAAAGTGGCATGATCTTTTCTTCCATAAGCATCAAGCCTCCCTTTAAGAACACATATAAAAACCAGTCACAGACCTGGATGATAGCATGATTCTTTGCCCAGCTGCATCAAACCCCCTATGTGGAGGATTCTTTGCCCAGCTGCATCATACCCCCTATGTGGAGGATACCTTCAACGTCATAAACTAGCCTAGGCTAGGATCATGACATAATATTTCGTTCAGTAACATTTTCACCAATGACTTAAATAAACTAGTACACGTTGGGGATATAGCGTAATTCTTCTAAGATGATATAGTCAAAAAAAAAATCTTGTTTTATGAATAAACTACTTGAAAAAAATACCATTAAAAGTGTTAAGAAGGAAAACTTGTAAAGCAATTTTGGTAGAGAGGGTCAAATTTTTCTCATCTTACACAAAATAGAGATGAAAAAACCACGGTGCAAATTATATTTTGTATGTCATTAATAATTCTTGGTGTAAACTCAACACTTAATTCAGTTTCATAATATATATAACTTCAGATCAATTTATCATAGGCTATTTCAAGTTAGAGGAACTAATGGATATTTTTTGTTTGTGCACATACCATCGTGACAAAGTATATTTACTTATAAATGAATGCGTATATTTTATGGTTTGATCAATAAATAGGTATATATTTTTATATCAAAAGATAGTTGCTTATTTTCATAAATTACATGTTGGCTGGTATATAAATCCAGGCAAATAGGTGTTTAGCTAGAAAATACTTTAAACTACTTTTATTTACTGGGAAATATACTTTTGCAAATCAATATAATTTGGTTATAGTGTTTTTTTGTCCAAACTTGACAACTTTTCACTATATAGTAGCTAAATATCGAAATACAAAGCCAGTAAATAGCTGTTTTAAAATTGCCTGAAGCTATTCATAAAATATGTTTTTTTAAATTAGTTGAATGGAATGAAACAGACCCCTAAGTTAAATATATTTATAAGCATTCAAAAAATATTTAATATTGTAACAAAATAAAGGATTTAGTTGAAAATAACATTGATCATGTTAAATTTAATTTTTAAAGTAAACATTATAAAAATGGGATAGTAGTTTCCAATATTTTTATCTGATATAATCTATAAAATACAATATAACTGATAGATAAAATCAATATGTCTAATTAATCATTTTTATCATAGCTATATCATAATTGAAAAGGTATATGTTTGAAATTCAAATACGTAATTCAAAAACAAAATAAATCAGTTGATTCAACATAGTTAAGAATACAAAACAATTATTCCTGAAATACCAATTAGTTTTTAAAAATTATTATTTATTTAATCAATAGCTAACTATTTCAGAGGAAAACAACGTTATTTAAACAAAAAACTATTTTAAGATTAAATAATTTATTTTCAAAGAATCAATATTTCAGACCTATTAAAAAGTCTATAGGTAATGTGATAAACACCATATAAATGACATCGTGCTTTTAAATAATAGTCAGCGTAATGAAAAATAAGTAAAATTAATTTTAAAAATTATTATAAATCAAAATAAAACATAATTTAAATTATTTAATTTATTTAATGTCATTAACAAACATGTTTAGCATATTAAAAATATATTATTTATTAATTTAAAGATATATTACAAAATAAAGTAAATAAGCTCAAAACATTCTCTAATGAATTTCATTATCATCATCAATCTATATTTTTAAGAAATCATTACAATTTATTTTTCTATACATATCTTGCAACTGTTAATTTTAAAAAAATAATCCAGATCTGTTACAATTATATAAGGTTTGTATTAATTTTGCTAATCAAGAGTAAACTAGTTAATTTTTATAATTATTAAAGGTATTTTGATTCAACACAGTTAATTATGGTCTCATTAATAATAAGTATTTTGTTTTTAATTTCCATAAATTGTAAAGTCGAAAGCACCAGGTAAGTAAAGATACCTCATTATTAGAGTAGCAGGATTTAAATTTAACAACTGTAAGCCATCATTTTTAAATACACTAAAATGTTTGATGTTTAAAATTTGAGATAAAATATAATTATTTATAGAAAAAAATGTGATATTCAATAACAGTTTCAAACAGAATTTTATGTCATAATATTTGTTTATATTACATGTCTTTTAGTAAATAAAAATTATAAATCTTAATTGACAGCGTCCTGGCATATTTTAATGATTGATTTTCAATAAAGAGAATGTAATATTTTAACTTATAATATATAGTTTTCTTTGTTTGTATTTGGTTTGTGGGAAATATCAATACAAAGTTTTCATACATTCAAAACAAACGTCAAACAAACGTTAGATATGTGTTAGTACTTACATCATCTAATAATGTCTGTATTTTTATAAACTTTATTTATAAGTGTGATAAATTATTTGCTAACTGATTTGTAAATTAAAAACTTTTGTAAATTATTGTATTTAGTGAAATACCCTGAGAAATTTATTATTTATTTTATTTATTACTTTGTTAATTTATTTAAATATATTGTAAAATATAAATTTCCATTTATTTGGTCACAAATAATATGCAGTTTGTTTTATTTTTAAACTATTTAATATCTCATATTATAATTTTACAAGTCCATTTATGGTAATGTAAATAATGAAAAAAATAGCTGAATACCTTTTGACGTATGGACACTAATAATAAATATTGGGAATCCAGGATGTAGGCAAAATAGTATCTTTGAACAAAAACCCGATTTTCCTAGCGAATTCCCAACTTTTATGCTGTGTATACAGTGGATACCCAATCTTTATTATTACTACTAAAATATTTCTCTTTGGTTAAAAATGATAACTAATAAATCATTAATTTATTGGTATGATGAAAAAAATGTGAACGCATTTGTGATTATCAAAAAACCAATGATAGTAGGCCAAAAATATATAATTTTGTTTGCATTTTTTTCTTTATCCTTAAATATTTGACTCTGATCACGAATGGCCGTCATAGTTAGGGCCCTAAATCATATTTTAATGAGATTCTTTACTTGAGAAAATTCATATTCTAGACTGGGAAAATATTTTTGTTTTTGGAATCTTTTACAGTTAGTCTGCATTTAGATCCCTAAAAAAATTGACTACACTTCACATGTAAAAGGTTAAAAGTCAATTTTGCCAAAGATTTTATTTCATTTTGTATCACGAATGTATTATACATTTAAAAACGATACAATTAACTTAAAATATGATTTGATATGTATTATGGCTTACAAATTAAAAAATATAAATTGAACTAAGATATATTATTACATATATATATATAATTTTATAGGCTTATTTCCAGTTACTGAAATAACTAGAAAATGGCTTAACCAAACTTGACAAAACACCACGAATTTTAAAGGTTAGGGTAAAAATTAGTGTATTCCATAGATTTCTCCTAGATAATTTTCAATAAATTACTTCTTTGTAAGCAGTGGCTCATCTGTACCGTAGTTCTTTGTTTACATCACCATGGAAACCCTGATCTGTGTATCAATGTACATCGGTAAATAGTATATTTATCTTTGGTAAAAAAAACAACAACTCAATTCTCATGTAAAGGTTATGGTGAAACAGATAATGGAGAGAACATTCATAAAATAGTTTGGTCTTATGGGTTAATGAAAGGAATACCACAACCCTTCCTGAATCAAGCAATAATTGTCTAATGCTTGTAGCCATTATTTCCTTAGTTTGGTCTTATGGGTTAACGAAAGGAATACCACAACCCTTCCTGAATCAAGCAATAATTGTCTAATGCTTGTAGCCATTATTTCCTATTTTTTAAAGTTATACCTCAAACAAAAAGGCTAAAATAATTACCTAATCTAAATGGTGACGCTAGGAGAAAAATTTAAAATCAATGTATCCACAAATGATTTTACAAATTTTGGTGGGATATTCATAAAAAAAACATTTAGTAGTTTGACTAGTTTGAACATGATTATAATCAAACCTATCCAACCCCTTTACCCCCGCCAACGATACACTAGTTAAATTAATATCTAACATTTGGGCCATCTTGAATGGTTCTATTTGCGATTAAATAATTGCAATTTTAATTTTGAAATATATTAGTCGCCCCCACATGATTTACTCTTGCCAAAAATAGATATGCATGGGCACAACATTCCGTCTCAAAACCATGATTGTTGTGTAAAGTTAAAAGTGTTGTGAAACACTAATGCTAAATCTAGTTAAAATAAAATACACTAAAATAATTTTTCACCATCACGAAAATAAAAACAAACTTATTTAAACTAATGCAATCCCTGCTTGCCTTTTTTTTGTCATGGTGAGGTTCCTCTGGATGCCACCAACATATTAAGCACCCTATAATATGTTTCATTATTAAATAAATAAAAACACCTACAACAAAGAAAAAGAACCAATTTTGAAAATACCCAAATACCAAAAGTGGAGTTAAAATGTATGACTTAATTTGCTTAGGATAATCTTAGAAAAAAATAAATCCTAATCCTTATACGCAAAACTTGGCCAAAATTAACTGTACCATCTTTCGTGAAGCCATAAAATGAATATGAACTGATACGCGCCATCTGGCCAAGAATATCCTCCCCGGGTGAGCCACCGAACCCCGCTCCAAGAGGAGTTTGTGGGTCTAGGAAACAACAATGGATAGCGCTACTGGAAGCTATGGAGATCATACACAATGGATATATTTTCTGTAAGTAATACAATAATGTAGAAACAAATTTAATGAGACTGTAGATATTATATTTGGTCTTATTTTAATTATTTCTTGTTAGCATGTACAATATATTGTAAGTGCTTATATGTATCTGGTGTGCTTTTATGTTCGTTTGTGAACCCTACTAGGATAGTGAAGAGTTTCCTAAACAAGTTGTTTAGCGATATTATAAAATGAGCATTCTCAAATGTAGTAGATTATAAACTTGAGAATTCTGGTAATCAAACGAGAGTCCTTGGCCAGTTACAGGGTAACACCCTTGGCTGGCTGCCGCTCAATCATTGACCTAATAAGGTTACGCTTCTGTATCCTTGCCCTTATAAAGAAACCGAGTCCCTAGTAGGCTACTTCACAACCTTCCTCGAACCTACTCAGAACACCACTCCATGACTCATTCAAAGGGGTGAGAAAAAAATGGAGGGAATAAGACAGTGAAGTTCACTGTTGCCGACTACTCAACAACAATCTCCACCCACAATTTCCTCTTGCCTATTTCCTCAATTCACCCGATTCTCATTACCCTTCTACAGCCACTCTTCAGGACCCTAGCAACACCCCTTCATCTTGATCCCCTGGAATCACCTGAGCTGAGATATCGCTGACATTCTCAGACCAGAATCCTCTTCCTCAGACGAAAACTAGAATACTCCACACAATCCAGTAAGTTCAGCCTCCACATATCACCCCCTCCATCTGTTCTCCCCTCCCATGACCGAACCCTCAACAACATCGCAACATAACAAGACAACAGAGTCAACTCACCCTAAACCCTGATATAACAAATGTTTAACAAAACAAAATATACCATTTACAGGAATGTGTTTTTAAAGTATGCATTTGTTTATAAAATCAGTCATTAAATAATTATAACTTTTCAACAATTATATATATTCTTTTCTATGTTTATTTTTGTTTTTAGGGGTTTAATATCAATTTTGTTTATAGTTTTTATATAAAAAATTAAGAAAAATATATCAATATATATCTTTACTATTACATATCATATTTTGGTTACACTGAAACATATACATTAATAAACTCAAATATTAAATTAACTCACTAATTAATATAGTTTTTAAAACTATCAACATTAGAGAAAACAATATTTCTATGAATTAATTATTTGTCTAAAAGTTTTTTAGTTAAAAAAAACCCACAAAATATGGTTATCATGATAGCTCACACACTTATTCAGGCTCATACACTTCATTATCGTTTAGAATAATTGAAACGCCAGTATTTACTGCTGTTGGGGTGGTCTTAAAAATCTCTATAGCATTTATGATACAAATTATGACAAGGAAGATGTTCCCTCATTAATTTCTTACTATAAGAATAAACTATATTTTAGTCTGAATATATGAACTGTTTTTATTTAGAGCTTTGAGAAACGAGCAAATGTACGTGAACGAACGCTAAGCCTCTATATCACGTACTTTGGCAATAATACTGAACACTTTGAACCTTTTTAAACCGTTCAGAACACTAGATGATGACATAAATTTATTATACTGTACTTTAAGACAGATGGCTTTGGTGTTTTTATAATTTGTTCTTTTATTTATTACTTTATTCATGGACGTCTCTTTCATCTTTTTTAAGTCCTTTTCTTGCATGAGCTTAGGTTATCCGAGCATTGATTTACAATTCGTATTGTCAGGTCTATGCTTCTTTTAGAACATTATTAAAATTATGGGTGGTGGAAATGAGCTCTATGCTTTTAAAGAAGTCTCTAGAACTTCTATTTATAACGTTTTTAAGGATGATTTGTTAATCCAGTAAAATTTATTTGGAAATTCGACTTTTCACTTACAAATGTGTGTTTCTACCAGAAGGTAGGTTGAAAACGTTAACCCAAAGCCAAGATACTCCAGGAGAATCAATGTGGCCAAATCCCAACTTTACTTTTAATTATATTAGTTGTTCAAATCTCACTGAATTTTTTTATGTATTGTTTCAAGCAACCATCTTCAATTTTGTGATTATTAAAAACACGCATACTAGTTATATCTGCAAGAGGTTTTGATCACCAGTGAAATTAAAAAATTAATCAATAACTACATAAACTAAATGCTCTCATTCAAATATACAATTAAAAATGTATTCTACAAATTAATAATTAATATTAAGTGATTTTCCACTATCAACATTTATTATAATTTTATTAACTGTAGAAACTTGAAATCCTATAACTAACAAAAAATATAGATAATCCTTCAGACTATAAGAGGATAAAATATATCTGTAAGGGTCTCAAGCGCTTCCAATTTATACCATATCTATTAGTTTAGTAATATAAGGCGGGAAGTGCAGCAAGCTACTGAGAAGTGAATTTAATATCATATTACTGCAACTCAGCAATATTCTACGGAGAACTAGAGAAGACGCCAAACACTCAGTTCCACTGATACTCGTTGTTTTGACAGTATCTCAACCCATCTTGGGTGAGGGCTCAAGATCACTGATTGATTCAGGTGATAGACAGGTTCACGAGAGGGAATCCGAGACCAAGATGCAGAACGAGGAAGCAGTGGAGATTCCACTGGCAGCTTCTGAGTGAGCGAGGTGTTATAGGCACGATGAGGGAACGTGGTTCGAGACCAGTTGGTCCCACCTCAGGTACCGCTTAACAAAGCCATACCACCAGTACTGATTGTGATATTGATTAGAGTAAAGCCGTACCACCATAACCAGGTACATGCTATGGCAAGCAAGAGTCAGTGGGGTTTACTGACCGGATTGATTTACTGGTGACCATCAGACTAGTATGTCTATTGGGACTCTCATAGTTCTCTGAATCTACTTGTTTCCTCCTATCTCTACCCTAACTCCTGTCCTATCAGTGTGAACTCAATCTTTCACTTAGTAAAACACTCTGTTAATACCCCAACATAAGTGTCGTATTGTGACTGATTCACCCCCTAACCTCTACAATAGAATCCGCTCGAACATCGCAGGAGGGTGACGGCCACAAATTGGTGTCAGATGTGGGAGTGTAGTCACCATTTTGGTGTGTGGATTTTTGTTCTATGTGTAGAGAACTTACTCATATCAGGACCCGTACATAATGGAACAAAGTGTAGGATGCGATTAAGGAGGAAGTAGGACAGTCTCAGGCGCAAAACACTAGCGTAGCGAGGGCCACGTAACCGAATTATGTCACAAGAGTACAAACTGGGAGAAGTACGAGCATAAACATTTACATATATGACAAGAATTATCTTCTGTAAGGTAGGATCCATACAACATTCAGCATGACCTCAATACGAGTTCACGAGGTCGAAACTACCTATACTCAGGTTTTGACAAACAAGTCAAGCAATTAGACAAGCTTAGGGCAAATAATTAGCAGCTAAGGACCAGCAAGGCTGAGAACACTACCTAAATAGGTTTGAAACAATTCCTCCTCTGAATATTGGGAACTTTGCCCTAATTCCAACCATCCTTTTGTTTAATAGCCATGCTGAGGATAGATTCATGGTATTTCTTACGAAGATAGAACAAGCAGCCGTAGTATCATGATAAATTAAAGCTAAATGTCTTGCAATGACTAAGTTACATCTGACATTTGAAGATCTAGACTGTGTTAGTTAACCAATTCTACTTGTATTGAAGCTAACTACTTAATAGAGTTGAATCAAGAGCTCAGCAGTCATTTTAAGAGGAAAAATAGAGTCAGGCGTAACCACAAGCAGCTGGCCAGTATCTAACTCCATAAAGGTGAGCGCGCGGAGGAGTTTGCTGACCATATACATAAAATCAATAACAATACATAATTATGAACTAGTTGACAACGCTGTTCATAAAGAAGCAGTGAAGTACGAAGCAGATCAATGAGCTTTGGATGCCTTCTTAAACGCCCTAGCAGGCGAGTCAGTACGGTTGACGCAATTGGCAAAGCTGAAAACCTTCATAGATGCATAAGAGGCCACTGTGAACTAGTTAGAGACCAATCGGAGACGGTAGGATTTAAAATGTACGTTTCTTCTTGGAGTATATTCCAAAAGCAAGGAAACACAGCGTCTTAACCTTTTAGGCTATGGGCATGTAGCCAGGATGTGCATGAGGACTCCAAGACCATCGGAGACCACTGGAACGTAAGGGCGCAAATACCCAAAGGACGTTGTTTTAGCTGCATTATACAAGGGTAATATGCTAAGACACGCAGACTTAAGCAGAAGGGACCTAGGGATAGCACGCCGTGCCCAAACACTGAAGGGGTCAGGTTAGCCATTAACCATGGTCCCCAGTAAAGTATGTTTCACCTGTGTCCACATTTAAGGACAAGGGTGTTAAAAAGCTTATTGTTCAATGTTACTATAAACAACGAGAATGTAAGCTTCTTTTTGACACCGGAACACAATGAACCCTAATGTGGTGCAATGCTGTGGGAGTGCAGGGAAACTCCAGCCAAAATATAGGATTTAGGGTTTTTTAGGTCAAACTGTATCAAAAATAGTTGAAAAACTGTATAACTAAGCATGGTTAGAAATGTAAGCCCAGTTTTAACTCAATAAGGGGATAGCAATATTTCACAGGACGGAGGCATCTTAGGACTTCAACACTTGAATAATTACCCCACAACGTAGGAAAGCATAAACTATACTTGGCAATAAGAGTTATAGACTAAGTTAAGTTAAACTGAAAAGGAAACCACATGGACCATTGCAGATGTAAACATGGAGTTTGCAACTCCATTAGGCTCTGTAGAAAATGACCGAGTACCCATAGTGTTGGCTGACGCTGGGAAAATCTCACCAGAGATAGGAAACATCCTAAGGACCTAGACTAGTATCCCGTAGGATAAAAGACTTGGTAAATACGTCTTAGTAGAGCAAGAGTTAAATAACGAGTACTTGAATGCCCAATGAAGTTATGTGTCACGCAGTCTCATCAAAAGGCCTAACAGACAACGCTTTCATCTATTACCAAATTAATTTTGGGTGGGTGGACCTGCGTGATGAGCCCTATTTTGGGTGTGGGACTGCGGCATTTTGCCACCAGCCTGTAGTTTCAACCAATGAGCTTGTACCTATTCAGAATTTCAAACTCTATTAAACTATTTTTTATTAATTATATTCGATAATCAAATATAGCTTTATACGTTTATATATATTTTAACATGTCTAACACCGACTTTGGTGGCCTCATGGTCTAACGCGCTACTCTTGCAGTAGACTAGACTGCCAATGATGGGGAGATCAAGTTTCGAATTTTGGTTGGATGTACTGAAGTTAGTTTTTCCAAACTGGTTTTCCACGCTCCCTTCACTCAAATGCTGCTAAACTTTTTATGAATATAACCTTCTTGATCCCTAAAGCCACTAGCGCAATTTTTGAACAACAAAATCTATTCACTAATTCTCTGTTTATTTGGCAGAAATTTGAATCTGATCATTTACCTCAGGAACTTTATATTCTACTAAAAGAAAATATTTTGGTCGGACTAAATACTATAGTATGAATATATTTATATATAATATAATGTAAATAAAATATAATATAATATTATTTTATAAAATATCTTTTATACATATATATATATATATATATATTCAAATTTAGAGATAGCATGTAGAACAATTTTCTGCAAAAAGAAACCTTTATTTTTTTAAATGTATAATTTTTATAAAATAAATATTACATTTACTGCCTGTACTACAAAAATTATAATCACTTTCTCTAAAAATAAGTATTTGAAATTACATTAAAACATATAGAAATATACTGCAAGAAGAGGTTTTTCACCCAATTTTATAGAAAATATCTATCCATCGATTTTAACCAAATTTTATAGGCTTACACACAAGTTTTACATTGAAGCATGATCGTTTTATAATCTATGTCTCAATTATCAATCATATCGTGTCAAGGATGATCATAATATATACAAATCACTAGCTATTTTTTAATTTTAGCTACACACATTATATAATAATACATCCATTATACAAATTTATGCATTTAAAGTCCTTCACCCAAACTTCTGCAATGAACAAACTTAGTATTATGTTTTTAAGGGACCTCTGCTACAAATTTCGGTTGAATCCCGGTCGCGTGAGCTGAGGTGTTTTTCCTCATGATTGCTCATTTCCTCCACGCAAATGTGGGAACACTTTCTCTTAGTTACCGTATTTATTATCCACCCTACTTTAATATTGTAAATTTACAGATAACATCGAAGTATATTAAGAAGTGAAGCATTACTAATATCACAAGAATAAAAAAATAAATAAAGACATGTAAATAATCTTTACACTGCACACTCTCATATGTGTTGAGTAACATCCTCCTCTTAGCATTTGTGTTCTCCCCTTCCCTTCCTCTCTAAAGCTTACGTAATTTCCAAATCTTTGACTATAGCATGTGAGGGGGCTGAGAAAGTAAAAATGATATTTGTAATTAATTTATTTTGTTAAATAATAATTGTCAAAATGAAATATGGACCTGTGTTAGTTTTATTAATTTTAAAAGCGTGGTGGTTAAGGCATGTTCACTAGTGCCCCCAACCCGTTTCATTATCCACCTTTACAATTGATAGCAAAATAGTTTCAAGACATTTATCTATTGTGACAAGTGTATTTCTTGCTAAAATTGCAAATAGATCATAATGATTTAGTTAGCCCCGTATTATCAATACCAAATTATTGACTCTGTTTACAGATCATATTACCAAAGGTAGGGCCAAAGTGTTTGATTGGTACACCTGAGTGAACCGAACCACGGTGGGTTTTACGCCGATGTACTAATTAAGCTAATGTGTTAGAGAAGAGTAAGGTTGCTTTAAGATGACATACACTCACATTTGCGTGGAGGGTGAGTGGAAAATATTTTAGGAATAATAACCTAATGGCACCCAATTGGGATCAAACACCAATCCTCGTCCTTGGCAGTCTAGTTTATTGCAAGAGTAGTGCCTTAGATCATGCGGTCACAAAATCGGGTCCCGTGATTATATTAGTTAGGTATTCTACGCACATTATTTAAAATTATTAAAATTGTATTTTTCATGCAAAATGATAATAAATTCATAACACCTATTTTTTATACAATTCACAAGAGCAGAACATTTCTCTTTCTTTCGTCTGGTTAAGAGATAAAGTAGTTTTTACTTTCTCTCTATC
>CABFWB010000657.1:24371-60410 GCA_902151455.1 Timema bartmani | reverse complement strand
GTACCACTTTATTTTAGTTTAGAACAATATGTATTTAAAAAATGAAAGGATAATTATTCTCAATCATATTTACTAAGGTTATGCTTTGTCTGCAGATTAAAAAAAATAAAACACTAAACAAAGAAAATACAATCATGCAAAAATCATTTAAACAAAGCTGCTTATAAATATCTAACTTTTAACTGGCGTTAAATTATACTAAATGATAGAGAAATGTGTTTATTGTAATACAATGAAAACAGTCTTAGCCTAAGTCTTCCCACATTTCAATGACAAACAAGCCCATTTTTTTCATGTAGTGTTCTTTAAATTATTTTTTAAAACTTAAATTTGAGTTGGCCTGGTAAAAATGAATAAAACATAAACCATGTAAGTGAATTGATCTTTACAGTAGTAAAAATCTGATTAAAATATGTATAATAGTTTTCTTAGTAATCATGTACAGAGAAATCGTCTTAGAAACCGGCCGCGCTCATCTCTCATGGTGATCCATCCCCTTAATGTATAAAAGTTTAGAATTTGTAGTACAACTTCATTTTAAATATTTTAATTTTTTATTAAAAGTATATTATTAATGCTAATAAAAATTATTCCAATATAATAATTTAACATATACAAATATATTTTATTTATGAAGTAAATCATGTCCTCATCTTTGATTATATGGGGAGAGTTCCTAGGAGGTTTTATTTTAGGAAATTCTAACTACCACAATATACAAGACAAACAGTATCAAATATGATTCTTTCTTTTACTAAAAGCTTGTATATTGTTGAGATCCTAGTTAATATATAAATTTGTATGGTTGAGTGAAGTTTACTATATGCATGTTCGGTAAATAATTGTTGCCGTGGATCATCTTAGAGTGGTGGTGACCCAAACCAGGTATCTCATTGAATGGCTGCCATTTTGTGCTAGCCTAAATCCAGAAGTCTCTAGATCGAGGTCCGTGCACTGAGCATAGTTAATTAAAAGCCAGATGAGAAATATTGAAAAAAATTTATCAAAAAATCCCCGAGATTTATGAAATCCCTATGTATTGTTTCTTCTCATTATTTAGCATAGAATTGCTGCTATAAATTAATTTATATTCCTTACACTCAAGTCATTGCCATTAGAAATTATTTAAAAGTTTAAACGTGCCCAGATGTGATTCAAATTTATATTAATACATACTATGTTATTTGCTTTTGAGCTGGTTTATGTTATCGTGGCCCATGAACTCCGATTAGTTAACATACATGCTAAGACAGTTAAAGATTTCATTTAAAACAATATTTGACAGCCATTTTAACTGAATACTCGTTAGGAACTAGCATATTGTCTTTTGACAGGAGATAGAAATAATATGCTGCTTCACTTATCAACCAAAAATTAAAATCGAGGAAATGTTACATATTATAATGTAATAACTTTTACGAATTGTATTGACAACGCTACAATAGAACTGAAAGGAAAGGTTATATGGAAGATTTCCAGCAACAAACTTCAACACAACATGAATATTCATGCGATTGGATAGACATTTATAGTAGTACCGATATAAAACTCTATCAATATGTTGATATACTTGTATATACCTGGCAAAACTTTAACAGAATTAAAATAGATACAAATACACTTAAAAGTCTATTAGTGTGAAATTAACCTTTTAGTTCCATTTTCAGCCCCATGCTATTTCATTCACTATCCTATATATTATTTCTGTTGTCAACATCCCTGTTTCTCAACTAATACAAAGCCTACAGCAATGAATAAGGTATCAGTGGATAGTATTTTTAACGACCTCTGACATAACATACCCAGTTTACGTTAAAACACATTGTTTGTTTAAAATTTAAGATAAAAGAAAAATCTAACAATATTTTTGTATCAATTACCGAAAATAAACTCTCTTTGCTATTTTGTGTATACACTCCGCTGAGTATTTAATTTCAACAACCCAACAAAAGACTAAATCTTTGTTTTGGGGAGGAGGTGAGAGGGGAAACTTAAATGTGCGAAAGTTTCGTAAGGGTTTACTGGTTATTAAATCATACAAGTGTGGAATATTTATTTAAATCCATGTAAGTTTTCTTATTTATATGGCTTAGTAATTTGTTTACTAAAAATATGATATGAGTGTTTTGTAGAACCTAGACACTTCAATTGTTCATAGACGGGTAGTGTTGCAAGTCATCTAAAAGCCAAGAGCATCCTGCAGCTCAACAATGACAAACTTTAATTTACATTATTTTTAATATAATTATAAACCGGTTGCACAAAGAAAAAGAAAACTATCAGAAAACTATGGCGATAGTAGTTTCTAGTCCATTACATTGATGATTAAAATAAAAAGGATCTCTTAGAATCCTAGACATTCTGTCATTGAACCACTAGCCTATATATAGACTTCATTTAATAGCTCACTTCATTTTATTCAAAAGATAAAATTAAATAACAAATATAAATAAACGCAATGAAAAAATTATACAGCTATTATTTGTGTTGCGATCAAGTATATTTTGAGTAAAGAAGAAGGTTAAACAAATATAACAGGACTAAATTATCTAATCTTATTTACTTTTAAATTAACCTAATGAACTGAAAATGGTCTGTTGGAGGCCAAAGCATCAACTGACCTCATCAAGTTTTGATCTGAATCCACCAATAATCCAAAATTATGAGAGGACACTATTTAATAAAAAAAAACATATTCCATATTCCAATACATAATTTATTGATATATCTCAGCTTGGCTTTCTTATTTATTTAAAAATAAAAACTTAGTCTGTTGGCCAAAAATGTTTACCATTTTAGAGGTCAAGGAACGAAATGAACTTTGCTGCCCTCAAAAATGTGATTGGCTTATTCTATATTAGTTTCCAGCACAAACAAATCCAAGAGTACTTATTATTTTAGTTGAGTCTATAATAAGTAATTTAAATAAATAGTACGGAACCCCGCACGGACTTTCTCGCTCTATTGTTTAAAAATGGAGATATTTAATCAAAACTTGTAATATATGAGAAATTAAATAATATACACTAGCAAACCCAAGCATAAATTGCACTATACTTATGTAAAACATTTTTAATCCCGGTTTTAGATTTATAATTTTATTTTTAAAGGATTAATGTCCTCATTTTTATGTTTGACCCATAAAAATATTAATATTGGGTCCACAAGGGTCAAAATCACAGTAGAATACACATTGCAAGAGCTTGCACTGGTGCTCTCTACAGTAGAAGACACATTGCAAGAGCTTGCACTGGTGCTCTCTACAGTAGAATACACATTGCAAGAGCTTGCACTGGTGCTCTCTACAGTAGAAGACACATTGCAAGAGCTTGCACTGGTGCTCTCTACAGTAGAAGACACATTGCAAGAGCTTGCACTGGTGCTCTCTACAGTAGAAGACACATTGCAAGAGCTTGCACTGGTGCTCTCTACAGTAGAAGACACATTGCAAGAGCTTGCACTGGTGCTCTCTACAGTAGAAGACACATTGCAAGAGCTTGCACTGGTGCTCTCTACAGTAGAAGACACATTGCAAGAGCTTGCACTGGTGCTCTCTACAGTAGAAGACACATTGCAAGAGCTTGCACTGGTGCTCTCTACAGTAGAAGACACATTGCAAGAGCTTGCACTGGTGCTCTCTACAGTAGAAGACACATTGCAAGAGCTTGCACTGGTGCTCTCTACAGTAGAAGACACATTGCAAGAGCTTGCACTGGTGCTCTCTACAGTAGAAGACACATTGCAAGAGCTTGCACTGGTGCTCTCTACAGTAGAAGACACATTGCAAGAGCTTGCACTGGTGCTCTCTACAGTAGAAGACACATTGCAAGAGCTTGCACTGGTGCTCTCTACAGTAGAAGACACATTGCAAGAGCTTGCACTGGTGCTCTCTACAGTAGAAGACACGTTGCAAGAGCTTGCACTGGTGCTCTCTACAGTAGAATACACATTGCAAGAGCTTGCACTGGTGCTCTCTACAGTAGAAGACACATTGCAAGAGCTTGCACTGGTGCTCTCTACAGTAGAATACACATTGCAAGAGCTTGCACTGGTGCTCTCTACAGTAGAAGACACATTGCAAGAGCTTGCACTGGTGCTCTCTACAGTAGAATACACATTGCAAGAGCTTGCACTGGTGCTCTCTACAGTAGAAGACACATTGCAAGAGCTTGCACTGGTGCTCTCTACAGTAGAATACACATTGCAAGAGCTTGCACTGGTGCTCTCTACAGTAGAAGACACATTGCAAGAGCTTGCACTGGTGCTCTCTACAGTAGAATACACATTGCAAGAGCTTGCACTGGTGCTCTCTACAGTAGAAGACACATTGCAAGAGCTTGCACTGGTGCTCTCTACAGTAGAAGACACATTGCAAGAGCTTGCACTGGTGCTCTCTACAGTAGAAGACACGTTGCAAGAGCTTGCACTGGTGCTCTCTACAGTAGAATACACATAGCAAGAGCTTGCACTTGTGCTCTCTACAGTAGAAGACACATTGCAAGAGCTTGCACTGGTGCTCTCTACAGTAGAAGACACATTACAAGAGCTTGCACTTGTGCTCTCTACAGTAGAAGACACATTGCAGGAGCTTGCACCGGCACCTGAGGCTTCCGTGAAATCTACCCTTATCGCCCAACTAAAATTGTTGGAAAGGACGTTGATGGGGGTAACTACAACCCCCAACACCCTCCTCCCTCTAGTTCTATGCCCCTCAGAGCATTAACTTGCATATGTATGACTCCCACGGGCGTTGACCTTAATGACGGAACTCACGGGACTATGACCGTATTGAATGAGAGCGCTAGTGCAGGGAGGACAAGTTATGTAACATATTTAAGAATGACATTAACTTTCTGTCTTACCCATGTTACTATTCCTCGCCAGGTTAGTGAGGTCTCAGTGAGGGAGGTAAGTGCATCACGACGGTCAGATCCAGCACAAAGCAGGTAGGAGAATAACAACAAGTATGTGGTGATGGCTGATCAAGAAATAGTTTAACAAGGACTGCTCGCTACTTTATATTTGAAAACTCAAATCAACTTAGTGATTTTCTCCAAACGCTTCTTAACACTATTCGTTCAAACTGTACGTATTCATTTTAATTACACAAATGTGCTAGGGGCGAGGAAGGTAGAAGTAGGTAGGAAGTGTAGCCTCATTAGAATGTAGAAAGAGTGGGAAACTACATAGACAATACAGCCTTCTATAAAGCCAGTCTGTTTTTGTGACTTCAAGGATACAGCCAAAATGGTTCAGTGAACTTTCTTCAAACTTGATTTTTAAAGTTATACTATGGTCTTTTCTTTGAACACAAATCGTGATTTTGATTCTAGCACTTCATTTTAGAGTATTAACCAAGAACTAAATTTGGATAGTTTTATATATACCGAGAATATTGATATCTTGGGAGTGCTTTACATGTTGAATTACCATTTATATAATGTTTTTTAAGAGATACATTATTTTATAGGTAAGTTATTAATAAAAATATTTTGAGCCATTTTGTTCAAAATATGTATATCTAAGAAGAGTTTAAAATGATAAGTAACAGTATATTTATTTTTAAAAAAGTCATAAATTTCTCAAAAATGTGTATTATAGCTTCAAAGAAAGTTTTCAAAACTAGGTTTTCATTAAAATCTCCTTAAGTAAGTTTTACTCATAAAAACAAACCGATCATCTTGTTAATCACAATACACATTTCTTACTAGATTCACTAATTTCGATTTAACAGTTTCCATTGAATTTGATACGTTAATGAAGTACTGAAACATGTAGGATAATAAGATTCCAGAATCCTCCGTCTGATCTGGACCACCTCAATGGAGTAAAGGGACGTTTATATTGTAATCAAAACTTTTTACTGGAGATGTTAACCTATTTTAACTTGTTGTTTTAAATAAGTTACTTAACTTTCATATTTGGTGGTATTAAACTACGCTTGTATTGGAACTTTTAATATGTTATGAATGACATTTTGACCATTTGACTCTTTTATATGCTCTAATTATTGAGTCAATGAAATATTTTAATATTATAAAATTTTATTATAAGCTAATTGATATTACAAGAGTATAAATAGCTTATCTAGTGTCTTTCTGTTATATATGAATATTTAACTAGGGTCTTTTTGTTGTGTAAGAATCTTTTTATCAGCATTCTCATTTATAGATTCTTAAATTTGAAATCATATCTTCTCAATTCATTATAATAACAATATCTAAGTATTAACTTATATTTATTCACTCCTTACTAAAGATTTATTTAGATTGTTTTATAAAATGTTGCTAAGCCAATGTTGAAAAATTTGAAATTTATAAAATTCACTCTTATGTTACACTTAATCAAATAAATAATAAAATAAATCGATCAATATCAAATAAAACATCTTGAGGTATTGGCTTATATAATCTAAATATCAAGTTTGAACAAAATCGATCTAACAGTTTTGGATCCGTGGCCAGGGACAAACAGACTGATATACAGACAAATATTTTAGATGGGGTTCACATAAAACGATAAGATTTATCATAGTCCCAAGATTGATTTTTCTCAGGAATACAATTTTTTATCGTTTATATGAGAAAGTAAACATAATTTAAAAGTAGTTTACTGATTATTAAAGCTTGAAATAGGAAGATTGATCCACCGCTTTTTGGTTACTGGGGAGAGATTTACCTAATAAATAAAAACGTCAACTCATTTTTTAAATAAAAATAATCATCTTAGGGAATAGGCTAATTTATTATGACTGTTTTCAAAGTTTATATCTGAAAAGTTTTTCTAACGGTATTTTTAAGAGAAAAAAACCGAAGCTTATTGATTGATGATTATTAAAGATTTTGTTCTAAGTTATTTATCACCCACAGAACTAAAATTGAAGACGATTATTTAGAGATAACTCTGAACAATATATAATGTGATATGGTTAATGAGTTTTAAGATTCAGCAACAATTTTAACTAACAATATTATCTTGCCTGGTGTCAAGGAATGTAAAACTCAGAATATACAAAACAATAGCATGCTATCTATAGGTTTATGTGTGGTAATGCGGTTTAAGGCGTTCAGTTTGGAATCAACTCTATTTTCTTAGGAGAAGTCTTCTGTATGTCTTAATACATAACAATCTATGTAAAGGTGAGCTCAAATAAGTGGAAGATGTTTCTTAATAATGTGAATACGAAAAAGAAAACGATATTAAAATATAATTTATTTTAGGATTTAGGAATAGTATGTGGATTATTATTTATCTTTGGGTTTGAAACTGATATTTTCCCTTAGTCTCAAAAATAGATGGTAAAATAGATTTTAATGGAATTTTCTATCCTCTTCTATATTAATAAATTGAAGAGTTTGTCTGTCATGAGCAGTGTGTGATATCTATCACAAGCAGAGGTCTGAAATTTAAATATTAGTAGCCCTTGTACACGAGAATGTGCACCTTAAAGCCAGAATTTTAAAATGTGATTAAATTTTTTGTAATTAATTAAAAACGGGAAAAATAAAGATATGCTAATGGCGTGAGAAGTATTTACTAATACATTTCCTACAATATGTAATGTAGTATGGTGGCCATGGAAAGTAAATAATAAGAGTTTGGTCTCTACAACATGATATCAACTGTTAAATGCTGTGATTAATTACTATAAATATAACCTTCATACGTTTATTTCCTGAAAGCCTTTATAATCTGCTTACACATTATCATTTTTATCCTTTACTCTTTTATGTACCACACTCTTTATACCTTAGGCCCTTCATACCCTAAACAATTTCTACTTTAAACCATTTATATCACACACACTTTATACCTACACAATTTATACCTTACAACCTGTATCTAACAACATTTAAACCCTACACACTTTATACCTTACACTCTTTATAACATACAAGCTTTATACCCTACACTCTTTATACCCTACACACTTTATACCTTACACTCTTTATAACATACAAACTTTATACCTTACACTCTTTATACCCTAGACACTTTATACCTTACACCCTCTAAACACTACACACCTTATACTTTGTATCCTTTATACCTTACACCCTTTATAATTTACATGCTTTATACTCTACATACTTTATACAGGAAAATTGTTAAGGCTTACAACCTTTATACCTTACACATTGTATAATTTACGGCATTTATTACCTTACACCCTTTATACCTTACACACTTTATACCTTAACCCCTTCATATCTTGAACACTTCATACCTTACCTTATTTATAACCTACAAACTTAATACCTTACACACTTTATAACTTACACCATTTATACTCTACATTTTTACACTTCACACCCTTTACAACCAACATAATTTATATTATTATTATTATTAGAATCACGTCTTACTGTACCGATTGGGTTGTACGCATACATACTTTATACCTTACACCTTTTACACCCCACAATTTATACCTTACAACCTTTATACACAACACGCTTTACACACAACACATTTTATAGCTTATGGCCTTTATACCTTACACACGTCATACATTATACCCTTTATACCCTACACACTTTTTACCCTACACACTTAATACCTTATAAACATTTTACCCTACACACTTTATATCTTACACCCTTTATACCATAAAAACTTAATATCTTGGACCCTTTATACTTTACACGATTTATAATCTACACACTTTATACCTGAAACACTATATACCTTACACATCTTTTACCTTATGGCCTTTATATCTTACTCCCTTTTTACCCTACACACTTTATACCTTACACCTTTAATAACCTACACAATGTATACCTTACACCCTTTATACCAGACACACTTTATACCTGTACGCCTTTTATATCCCACACTTCATAACTTAGACCCTTTATAGCTAACACACATTATAACCTACACACTTTATACCTTACACACTTTATATACTACAACCTTTATACCTAAAACCCCATACACCCTACAACCTTTATACCTTACATCCTTTATATACCTTACACCCCTTATAGCCCACACACATTTTATACCCTACACTCTCTATACCCTTTTTAATCTTTTAATACCTTCTAACCTCTTTAACATAAAGTATTTCTCCGGGACTAAACCGAGTACCGAGTAATTAATGTTAAAAGGCGTAAAACGTACAGTACAAATGTCCAAAAAGGGTAGAAATGGTAAAAAAAAGTAGTTTAAATCAAAAAGGGCAATAAAAACAAATGGAAAAATATGCAAAAAGGCCCAAAAAAGACTTAAATGACCTAAATGTAAAAAAGAAGGTAAAAGGGGACAATTTATCAAAAATGTTAAAAGTAGCCAGATATAAATCATAAAAAAAGATATTTAGTTTAAAAGGAGAAAAATAAAGTAAAAGGTATACAATCAAAAATCTTTATGAGGGGTATAAGGTACGAAAAAAATAATAAAGGGGCTAAAGGCGTAAAAAGCTTAAACGGGCTAGAAAGGATAAAAAAGAGTTTAGGGTATGGTTAATATAGGTTAATAAGTATATAAAACCATTAAAATGGTAGGAAGTTTGATAAAAAGGGCAATAATACGAAAAAGTCAAAAATGACTAAAATGTTAAAAATTGATCAAAATGTCTTAAATGTTAAAAATGACCAAAAGAGCATAGTTGAGCAAATAAAAAGAGGAAAAAATTGAAAAATTATATAAAAAAGGCCATAAATAGATTATAAAATATATATTAATGGAAAAAATGGTAAAGGAAATAAGCATTGAAAAAAGATTAAAAAGTCGCAGAGGGTGAAAAGAGAAAGAAAGTGTAAAGATTAACTCGATAAAAAGCTTAATCGTTGTACAAGGAGTAAAGAGGGTAAAAAGGGTGAATAGGGCAGTAAGGGTAAAGAGGGTAAAAAGTTTAAATGGGTGCTACAAGTTCAAAAAAGGCAAAATGGGTAAAATTGATAAAAGGAGTACACGCGGTAAGGTGGTTTAGCGGGATAAATGCGTTAAAAAAAGATATAATAGGCCTACTTTTTATTGGATTTAACAAACACACAACTACACATTCAATTTTAATTATATAATAGTGTAGAGTGATATTTTAATATTTATCTTTATTAGTGGTGAAATAAACAGTATGTTACAGTGCTTGAACAGACTATCATAATTTTAGTTAATTTTAGCTAGCCTATGTTTAATAATGTTAAATTGACAAGAGGCTTTAAATTAGACTTCAGCATTTTATAAAATGCTTGTTATAATGTTATATTAACTTTGTTAATGCTAACCACACAATACACATTGATTGTTAATATGTTTAATACTGGTTTAACATTAGTTAAGATCTATTTTAGCTTAGATTATGCTATTATATTCTAAGCATGCAGAGTTAAGGTTATGTACGTTAATCTATTTAAGGTTAGATAAAGGCTTGGAGTCCATTTAAGCATACTTATGATACCTATAGTGGGTGGAGGGTTTATTTAAATAATGTTGAAGTTGCATTAAGATAAAATTGATTTAGTTAAAAATAAATGGACCACGTAAAACTAGAATAAAAGAAGTAATATTAAATTGGATGTTTTAAACGCGTACTTAAATCATAGGGGTTATTTAATATTTGATATAATTGGTAAAGGCTATGATGTTAGATTTAAAGAAATGGATTAACATTAGCGTGGAAATTAAATGAGAAAACAACAGGGATAGAATAAAGGTTGTAAGCCATCCCCAATGTAACCGGAAGAGATTTGAACCTATCAGCCCAGTGGGAACTTTACGCCTTAGACTGCTTGACCACCATATCAGGTTTAGGTAATGACATTATGTTACATTATCTTTGGTAAAAATGAATGATAAGCTAGGTCGCCTAATAACTTCCTTTGTTAGTACCGTGTCTTACTACCCGTTAGGTTTATAAATAACCCAAATTAGTGGGTATTATATCCAAATATTAGGCTACGTAATATTTAGCATAAGTTATCGTATGTATTATATTCCCATGTGGCGTACTTTTGTAAGTGCGGCAATGAATGCCTTAAAGTAGGTATAATATTCGTATATTTTGTTTGTAGAATTTCTGTAAAACATGGTCTTTTATTATATTGTTAATTATTGGATATAGCTTTGTTATACCTAGAGTAAAATTATGTCTTGTTCGACAAGCATAACTTATTAATTTATATTGATTTTTAGCAAAAATAGGATATTTCAAATTCTAGAATATTTTTGCCACTTCTATCATTACTTTAAGACATAGAGAATAAACCAACACACAGCTAGGTTTAGAATGTTTAAATGAAAAGATAAATAAAACTGGGAGTCTAAAGTTTGTTTAAAATAAATTATATATCTAATTGGAGTAAAATTTATCGCGTCATCTAAGAAATTATTACTTGCAGTTTATTTCAACTTTCAGTTTTTAATGACTAACGTTTAAAACTTTAACTTATGGTATTGAAACCGGTTAGTTTAATTTATTTAACTATACCTTGGAATGTTCAAACCACGCATACATTTTACATATTATATTAGCATTGGTGTTGGCATATTAATAACATGGAAAGTCTAATGTGATTTAACGTTCCTATGCAACTTTTGGAATTTATTACTACTATTGTGTCTAGTAAGACTTTGAAGTCATTAAAAAAATCAATAACTCGATAATGATTGGTAGAATTTTAAATATTATTGCATTTAATACTATCTTGCTTTGAGTAGAAAGTTATTTGCGATTTTACTCTATATATAAATCCCTAATACGCTAAATGATACTTGAATAGGAATTTTGAATATGCGATATTGCGGTATAGCTAGAACAACAACTGAAATAAATATATAATCAATTGCATGATCATACTATAACTTGAACAACATTAATTCATTCAAGTTTTCTAATATAATCAATTGGTTCGTAAAAAAGATTTTGTGGTACCTATTCTATAATTATTTAAAAGTCTGTAACAACTATTTATCTTATTATTAAAATATTACTCTCTAGGAAACCAGGGTAGCAACCAACGGTAGGAAATAATAATAGAGAAATTGATGTAAAATTTTAATAAAACTGAGAATTTAATTTCTGTGGAAAAAAAGATTATTATAAAAATTAAAACCTTTTGTTAAAGATATAATAAATTAATGTTATTTGATTTAATTGAGGTAACCTGTTTATTAAAAGGAGGTCAAGAGAATGTTAAATTTCCAAAAATAACACCTGCTCACATTGAGTCTAAGCTGTTTTATGTGCAAGCCATATATAAATAAAAGAGCTAAAGCCTTTTTTAAGACATCAATTTTTCTTTTTGGCTTTAAAGGAGTGATCGCTTTGTTCAAGAATTAAAATATGTATATAATGTATTTCTGTTAAATAATGCTATAACATATTTTGAAACATGAATTGTCGTTAAAGCGAGATGATTACCAAATTAAAAATATTTAAAACTTAAGACTTGTAAACTTTACCTCGACTGTTATTTCCTCCCAAATACAATCGCTAAACATCGGCAAGCCCGTGTTTAGCAAATTCAGCACATATTAGCCTATATTGCCGCTTTTAAAAACTATATTTCTTTTTTAATATTAAAATAACTAAATTTTATGATCGTAAAGGAGGAGCTACTTGAATAAATAAGTAGCAGATCTGATCTAGAATACCGATATTAATGACTGAAGGGTTCATTGTGCTGACAACATGACACCTTACATCCTCAAATCTTGGCACTATCGTCGCTAACGGTGGCGGCCGCTTGGTTGGTATAGCTTCAATGCGGGCTCATGCAATGGAAATTTTCATTCGTATTTTAAACTAAGGTCGATTCATAAAAATCAATAATTGTAAACTACCAATCAGTCTATATTTATCTCCGTGGATGATCGGCCATATCTTCTAAAAATGTTTTTTGGCACTTTAATATAAAGGAAACCAAGCACAGAAACAAATTAAAATAGCTTAGTTGAATTTATAAAATATACAACTTTCCATTTACAAACACTGTATCTTAATCACCCCTTTTAGAATGAACTGAGGTAAAATAACTTTGTAACCTCGGACAGAACGTAACTAAAAGGTTATTAACATCGATAAGGCCGGAAGTGGAAATTGTGTTTGAACTGATGTTATTTCAATGCTGGTGCAGATATTCCTGTTGAGCCCCTATCAGCACAATGTGTAACGCTGCTGAACTAGACAAAGTGACCGTGACCGTGAAACAAGGGTCACTCAGAGGAAGGAAGGTCATCTCTCGACCTGGCAGTACCTACTATAGCTTCCAGGGGGTTCCATACGCCAAGCCACCTGTTGGAACCAGACGCTTCAAGGTCAGCAATATTTCATTTACTTACTTACTTACTGTATGGCACTATAAACTAGAAAGTTCATTGACACCATTACAAAGTAAGCCAGCTATCCCTTTCTTGGGATAGCTCTATCCAGTCCACCTCATTACATCTTATCTCTTTCAGTTTTAATCTAATGTTTTCCTCCTATATGCATCTAGGTCTTCCCAGTGGTATCATCGTATTGGGTTTGCAAGTCAGTAACCTGAACAAAGTTAAAGATTCTTTATTTTGCTCTGAACATCCTGCCCACTAACCCATCAGTTATTTAAAATATTTAGTGACCAACTAATATTAGATATGGCCTCAGTATTACTTTCAAAAGTTATAGCTCCTTGCGGTCTCTCACAATGGAGATATTTATATATCAATATTTCTCTTGTTTATATCTTGATTAGAAAAAATCCGTAGTTTTGTAATTTATTGACATACTGGTACAATAATTCCTGGATTACCAAACCCATAAATTTAAATACACAAAGAAACTCAATGAGCCTATAACTAGTAATTAATTAATTTAACAATCATCCTATTAGAGAAGCTGGTTATATTTTCATCAAACCGATTGATTTAAAGTTGACAAATCCCTAAGTTTTCAAATTTAGTTTATTTGGAATGTATATTTTATACATAATAAATTATTTACAAGGTATTCATTGGAATTACCTATATATTAGTACTAAATAATGTAATATTGAAATTAATTTAATTTACTCATGAATATCTTTTGGCCAGTTGCCTAATAGTTACTACTCGAGAAGAGACACACACATTCATACAAGGCAATGTAATTATGTTCTCTAAACCTGAACACTTTATTTACATATCACGGTATACGTACATATTTACAATCTTGTACTTTACTAATATTATTCACAATGTTATAGTGACGATGGGTGTAAGGTAAGGTTCTAATTCCATTTCTAGTCTATATCATAAAGTGAAACTCTGGGCATAGCTAAACTGCTACTCCATTCGTCTGTGCATGCACTCCGGGTCAGTGTCAAACTATTTATCCGTACCTTGTGTTCATATGTACAAACAAAATAAGTCATTGTCTAGACAAAAGAAGATAGTCCCATGACCATCGACTCACAAAGATACTATAAGTAGAGACTTTGAAGTTAATTTACGTACATTATATGCTAGAAGTCATGTACACACTTCTGGATATACTGGTCAAATAATTTCAACACGTTCTAATACCCATTCTTGCAATGCGCGTACACTAAAAAGCGCTAGTGGGTTAGGTAGGGTGAAGGTATGTATTTGTGACCAATTGTATGGAGAGAGATTTGGAAGACCAACTAGGAAGAAACAATAATCCCAAATGGAAATCAAACCTCGATCTTTCAGTCATAGACAATCCAGGTTAACACAAGAGTGAAGCATTAAGACGGTTTTACACTGAGGCAACAACAGGCAATTTCGCCGCATGCGGTGTGATCGCATGCTGCAGGTTGCTCACATTATGAAGGTCGCCGCACCGTCGCATGTTGCTTGCAGTGCCAATCTGATGGTTGCTCTAGGCCACAAGCCTTCCCATCACAGATGGGTTCAGTTTTTTAGTCGCATGCGACACAATGAGTTGGAACACAGGAAAAAAACTACTCGTTGAATAAAACCACATATATTTAGTTTATAGGAACTATAAATAATATCGGAAAGGGCTACAGATATGGAAAGAACTGGCTTTGAAATTTGCTTGCTTGGCAAAAGAAATCAAATACAAAGTGAAAAATTTTAGCGCAAGCTTTCAAAGGTATAGAAATGTTAAATCTAGATAAGCTATGCGGATGGGTGGGTGCACTGCATAGCACTGTGATTTATTATGTATCGACATATTTACATAAATTAGCTTAAAAATTGAAGCATTCTGTCGCTAAATGGGTTGGAAGCATGCAACTATTACTGCCTATAGCATGTTGCGTGAAAACCAAGATGGCAACCAACGTTTTCTTGATGCAAGCAACTAGATTGCCACTAGTTATCTCAGTGTAAAGCCACCTTTAGACTATAACACCACTTATTTTGGTGTTCCATTTGGATTTATAGGAAAAACAATAAAACTATAGTCGGTGATTAAGAATATCTTACGATTGTTATATATAGTAAGTAACATATATTTGTATATAGCCGCATGGCCTCAATTGGAAGGCGTGTTTGTGTAATATTGTATGTTATGAGCTGCGATTGACAAAACGAACGTTGCAAGTTTGTTACGATTTGTCTATAGACAAATAAATTAAAAGAGCTGAACACAAAAGTACTGTCAGCGTCCCTTAGCGAGAAATCAGGCCAAAGGCTCGGTTAAAATGAGGGTAATTGAGCCCCTCATGGCTGAATACAGAACATCAAAGGCTAAAGGTCACTCTGACAGTTTAGGGACTGGTAGGGCTAAGACGCCGGCTCATCGGTACCAGTATCGGGGGCTGCAGAATCGAGCCCAAGGAACCCGGTTTGGCGACCATCTAGGGAACACCTAGGAGCCAGACAGGCCATTGGGTAAAACCTCGTTTTGTCACAGGCTTCCTAATATTATTTAAGTTTTTCCATTCTAACTTCCCTTATAACATCATATTTGTAATAGATGTAGTAGTATTAATAAACCTTTTTAAGAGCCAAGTCTAACGTCAATCACAAGCCCACACAAGTATTCAATATCACCTCCACCTTAAGCCCGACCTCAGACATCCTGACCAATTCTAGGCCCACACACAAAGGTACAAGAAGGGGTGTTATTATTATTATTATTAATAGCACCACGTCTTACTATACGTTCGGGTTATACGCAAAGGGGGTGTTGACATGTATATATTTTTTATCACCACATTTTACTAACTGTTCAAGTTATAAGCAATTCTGATTGCTCTAATGTGGTTGGAAGGAGGAAGAAATAATTTTAGAAATAATCTACGAGCTATTAAATGGAGGGAGAGGGGGGAACCATTTAGGAAATACCACACTCATGAGACCCGACTAGGATTCCAGCCCAGGTCTCCTCGTTATCCTTAGGCCAGTCTAACGATAGTGATGCCTTAGACCATTAAGCCACTGAAACAAGTATGGTATTTAAATGGATTTTTCCTTTTGGTTATGTTTAATTGTTAATGGTTTGATTTGTGTACTTTTTGAATAAACAGAGACCGGAGCCCCCGGATTCTTGGAGAGGGATCCGTAATGCTTTAGTTGAAGGCTCCGTCTGTATTCACAAGGACCCCATTTTTAACCGTATCCAAGGGGAGGAAGATTGCTTGTATTTAAACGTATACACTCCAAAGGTAAGTCACTTAGCCTCAAAAACAATTTTATCTATTTTATAAAATAAAATAAAATACAACATTGGAGAATTTGGTAAATCAGGGTTATATGCCTATTCTTTAAAACTTTTGAGTTCGTTGAAAGAATTCAATCCAATCTAACATTCATGGACTCCAAGACCTCACCAGGATAGGCACGGGTTATATGTTCAACCTTGTTTCTGAATATATCATACAGGGCCAAGGCTATTTAAACTGTTGTAACCTGTTGTAAAGTGTTGTACTTTATCAGATACCTGGTGGATCTACTCCCTTGAAGCCTGTTATGGTCTGGATTCATGGCGGAGGATTCATCGCAGGATCAGGAAACACCAACCTCTTTGGGCCAGACTACCTTGTTCATGCTAATGTCGTTTTGGTTACCCTCAATTATCGCTTAGGAACTTTGGGTAAGAGACATGTTACCTGATTGATTTCTACATCATGATAAATAAATACATACATACATACACACACAAACACACACACACATACACTCAACTCCATATTAGGACTACTTTAATGTATATTTAGCAGAACATTGATAGAAAAGACGTTCTTTAAGGCCTTTTAACCTAACAGAATACCATTATTTGAGAAAGCCCTTCCTGTAAAACTCCTACCATAATATAAATGAAGGAAGATAATAATTAAATTTTTAAATTCTGACATTAAAAGTTGTTTGAGTTGTGAACCCAAAGAAGCTCTATATCTACACTTAAAATGATTACATAGAGGTGGGTGCGTGTCCAGGCTCTATGAACACTAGACCCTGAAGCTATTCTATACACTGGACCCTGGAGCTATTCTAGACACTGGATCCTGGAGCTATTCTAGACACTGGAACCTGGAGCTATTCTAGATACTGAAACCTGGAGCTATTCTAGACACTGGAACCTGGAGCTATTCTATACACTGGAACCTGGATCTATTATAGATACTGGAACCTGGAGCTATTCTAGATGCTGGAATCTGGAGCTATTCTAGACACTGGAACCTGGAGCTATTCTAGACACTGGAACCTGGAGCTATTCTAGATACTAGAACCTGGAGCTATTCTAGACATTAGACTCTGTAGCTATTCTAGTACACTGGAACCTGGAGCTATTCTAGATACTGGAACCTGGAGATATTCTAGACACTGGAACCTGGAGCTATTCTAGACCCTGGAACCTGGAGCTATTCTAGACATTGGACTATGTAGCTATTCTAGACACTGGACCCTGGGCCTATTCTAGACACTGGACTCTGGAGCTATTCTATACACTGGACCCAGGAGATATTCTAGATACTGGACCCTGGAGCTATTCTAGACACTGGACCCTGGAGCTATTCTAGACACTGGAACCTGGATCTATTCTAGACACTATTACTTTACGTTTACTCAATGGACTATTCCTCTCACTACCCACAACATTTCATACACTATACATTTCCAGTTATATATTTTTTATGTATGCCATTATTTAATATATATTATACAATTTAGCATTATTAATTAATACAGGATAATATAATGAAATTAAGATAATCTATCCAAGAAGAGAGACCAAATAAACATCATTAATAGTAATAGTTATTCTCACTAATTAAACTATACATCTCCTCGAAGTAGTAGATCAAGACAAATTAACTGTCTTGTGATTGTTTGAGTTTCGCTTTGTTGAAGCAATACTCAGTGGCAATCATAGTTGATAAACAGATACAATATTTTAATTTAGAACTACCTATGTAATTGATCTTGATTTTGATGGGAATATCTACATATTTACTCACGTAGGTAAACAACATCCTGCTTTTCATCAGATATCCAACAATGTGGAAAGATCCCACAGAGGACAAAAAGAATCCCAAAAGATACAAGTCTTGGTAAACACATCCTATCAGAACCAGAGCTAATAACGAATGTTTAAATTTCTAGTTGTGGTAAAATGATATTTGTGGTTTCTTCAAGGATTTATAAGAGTAATATTGGGTTATTATGTCGATGAACATTATATAAATGAATACGGTATGGTTATATTCTCAAACATAATGAAGCAGTGCAATCTGTACAGTTTCTAAATTATTAAAATCACGCAACTGTCTGAATGAAGGTCTCCTCCACAGGGACAGTGCTGTAATTAAAAAGATTTTAATAATGTGCTGATATTCATTAATATTTAACTATAATCACAGTCTTGTTTTGTATAATTGGCAGCATAACATTCCTCTCGAGTCAAAGATGTTTGCGATAACCGATAGCTCGTGGTAATATTGATCACTCATATGTAGCTGACACTACAACACGTCCATTACGGACTATACAGCGGTTCTGTGTTAGTCTCTGGGGTTTAATGGTCATAGATCCTGGCTACAGATAGAGAGGTCCTGTGTTAGTCTCTGTGGTCTAATGATCAGAGGTCCTGGCTACAGCTAGAGATGTCCTAGCTACAGATACAGAGGTCCTGGATACAGAAACAGAGGTCCTGGCTACAGATACAGAGGTCCTGGCTACAGATACAGATGTCCTAGCTACAGATACAAAGGTCCTAACTACAGACACAGAGGTCCTGGCTATAGATACAGAGGTCCTGTGTTAGTCTCTGTGGTCTAGTGGTCATAGGTCCTGGCTACAGATACAGAGGTCCTTGCTACAGATACAGAGGTCCAGGCTACAGATACAGAGGTCCTGGCTATAGATACAGAGGTCCTGGTTACAGATACAGATGTCCTGACTACAGATATAGAGGTCCTTGCTACACATACAGAGGTCCTGGCTACAGATACAGAGGGCCTGGCTACAGATACAGAGGTCCTGGCTACAGATACAGATGTCCTAGCTACAGATACAGAGGTCCTGGCTATAGATACAGAGGTCCTGGCTACAGATACAGATGTCCTAGCTACAGATATAGAGGTCCTGGCTATAGATACAGAGGTCCTGGCTACAGATATAGAGGTAGTGGCTACAGATATAGAGGTCCTGGCTACAGATACAGAGGTCCTGGCTACAGATACAGAGGTCCTGGCTACAGATACAGAGGTCCTGGATATAGATACAGAGGTCCTGTGTTATTCTCTGTGGTCTAGTGGTCATAGGTCCTGGCTACAGATACAGAAGTCCTGGCTACAGATACAGAGGTCCTGGCTACAGATACAAAGGTCCTAGCTACAGACACAGAGGACCTTGCTACACATACAGAGGTCCTAGCTACAGATACAGAGGTCCTGGCTATAGATACAGAGGTCCTGGCTACAAATACAGAGGTCCTGGCTACAGATACAGAGGTCCTGGCTATAGATACAGAGGTCCTGGCTACAGATACAGATGTCCTAGCTACAGATATAGAGGTTTAGCTACAGATATAGAGGTCCTGGCTATAGATACAGAGGTCCTGGCTACAGATACAGAGGTAGTGGCTACAGATACAGAGGTCCTGGCTACTGATACAGAGGTCCTGGCTACATATATAGAGGTCCTGGCTACAGATACAGAGGTCCTGGCCATAGATACAGAGCTCCTGTGTTAGTCTCTGTGGTCTAGTGGTCATAGGTCCTGGCTAAAGATACAGAGGTCCTGGCTACAGATACAGAGGTCCTGGCTACAGATACAAAGGTCCTAGCTACAGACACATACGACCTTGCTACACATACAGAGGTCCTAGCTACAGATACAGAGGTCCTGGCTACAGATACAGAGGTCCTGGCTACAAATACAGATGTCCTGACTACATATACAGAGGTCCTTGCTACACATACAGATGTCCTGACTACAGATACAGAGGTCCTTGCTACACATACACAGGTCCTTGGCTACAGATACAGAGGTCCTGGCTACAGATACAGAGCTCCTGGCTACAGATACAGAGGTCCTGGCTACAGATACAGAGGTCCTAACTACAGATACAGAGGTCCTGGCTATAGATACAGTGGTCCTGGCTACTGATACAGAGGTCCTGGCTACAGATACAGAGGTCCTAGCTACAGATACAGAGGTCCTGGCTACAGATACAGAGGTCCTGGCTACAGATACAGAGGTCCTGGATACTGATACAGAGGTCCTAGCTACAGATACAGAGGTCCTGGCTATAGATACAGAGGTCTTGGCTACTGATTACAGAGGTAGTGGCTACAGATACAGAGGTCCTGGCTACAGATACAGAGGTCCTGGCTACAGATACAGAGGTCCTGGCTACTGATACAGAGGTCCTAGCTATAGATACATAGGTCCTGGTTATAGATACAGAGGTCCTGGCTACTGATACAGAGGTCCTGGCTACAGATATAGAGGTCCTGGATACAGATACAGAGGTATTGGCCACAGATACAGAGGTCCTGGCAACAGATACAGAGGTCCTGGCTACAAATACAGAGGTCCTGGCTACAGATACAGAGGTAGTGGCTACAGATACAGAGTTCCTGGCTACAGATACAGAGGTCCTGGCTACAGATACAGAGGTCCTAGCTACAGATACAGAGGTAGTGGCTACAGATACAGAGGTCCTGGCTATAGATACAGAGGTCCTGTGTTAGACTCTGTGGTCTAGTGGTCATGGGTCTTGGCTACAGATACAGAGGATCTGGCTACAGATACAGAGGTCCTGGCTACAAATACAGATGTCCTGACTACAGATACAGATGTCCTTGCTACACATACAGAGTTCCTGGCTACAGATACAGAGGTCCTGGCTACAGATACAGAGGTCCTGGCTACAGATACAAATGTCCTAGCTACAGATACAGAGGTCCTGGCTATAGATACAGACGTCCTGGCTACAGATACAGATGTCCTAGCTACAGATATAGAGGTCCTGGCTATAGATTACAGAGGTCCTGGCTACAGATACAGAGGTCCTGGCTACAGATACAGAGGTCCTGGCTACAGATACAGAGGTCCTGGCTATAGATACAGAGGTCCTGTGTTAGTCTCTGTGGTCTAATGGTCAGAGTTCCTGGCTACAGATAAAAAGTTTCTGTGTTAGTATATGTGGTCTAGTGGTCAGAGCTCCTAGCTACAGATCCAGAAGTCACGTGTTTGATCCCTGGTACTTTCAGAATCTTTCTATGAAACGGTGAGTCTGGAACCAAGTCAAACTCAGTCTTGTGAGATCAGAGGAGGAGCTACTCTAATAAATAGGTGGTCGCTCCATTCTAGAAAACTTCCAACACCAGTTAATTGTGATGACCATATGACACCCTCTATCTATAAATGTTAGCACTATGATCGCTAATAGTGGAGGCCACTCAGTCGGTAAAGTCACGGAGCTTCTTCAATTTACTCAAAATTATAAAATACATTGAAAAATGGCACTTGGACACGGTAATCGAACTCGGAACCTTTCGCTTAGCACCAAATTTCTACCACTGAGCTATCCAGAGATCGTCCCATTTTCCAGGTTATTTTTCATTCTTATTTAAAGGCACAGTCTGTGATGGACGTGTTAATATCATCAACATCTAAGAACTATCAATGATACGACAGCAACCGGCGACTCTGTTGTATCTCTAAGCTGTCAGTACTACAAACACAATGTACAGGCTCATAGCAAACTAATCAAGATTGAAGAAAGCAACGCTGTGCAATTAAGTGTGCATGAAAGGTGAAGCTTACACTTATTATTTTTATTATTATTATTATTATTATTATTATTATTATTATTATTATTATTTTTGCACCGCATCTTACTACCCGCTCGGTTTTATACGCACTCACACTAATGAAGAAACTTGTATGCATATTTTATTTTAATGTATTAGTTAATGTTGGTTGGAATTTTATTCCAAATTTATAGCTTAATTTATTCATCAATATTGAAATATTTGCTATGACGTCCTTGTGGATACTGAGTTTAAATAAAGTAACAAGCTATATTTTACTTGTTAGCTTCATTTAGTGATTGTGATTACATTAAAAATATACCATTTATTTTATTATAAAGAAGACAACATTATTAAGGTAAATATACATTTTCTATTAGGTTTTATTTATCCGAAATTGAAGTCACCTGCATCGTTGAGCTCACAGGCTAATTAACGTGTCAATTTTGTCTGAGCTGGTCGGTGACTTGGAGGTCAGATCCTGGATTTCGACTGGCTTCAAACAGATAGAAAAACTTTTCATATTTATCTAGACCCTTATTTTAATAGAGTTAATAAAATCTAACCAAAAATTTAAAATTCCAGCTTCTAAGTACACATGCTTGTGCACAGGGGCTACTAATTTTAAAATTTCAAACCTCTGCATAAGGTATATATCACGTAATGTTCACGACAGACAGACTCTTCATTTTACTAAATTATAGGATTTATTTTAGTGTTAAACTAAGTTATAAAAGTCCACATAGCTTATGCATTAAATGTGATCTTGATTAAAGATGATATTTCACTTGTGTTGTATTAATCCTTAACACGTCTGTATTATAAGTTTGAGGATATATTTATTGAGCTATACTCAAACTAAAAAAGTTAAATATTTGCTAAACTCACCATTTAAAACCATAATTCGGGCTCAAAGAAGAAATGCCTTGTGAATTTTGACTTATCTAACCGGTGTATTACTACCAACTATAGCTCCTTACGGTGCTATGATGCAATATTATCAAAATGTATTAAACATTGCATAGTTACTTACAAATATGATAAAGCATAGCTTCATTTCCCTGTATCCAGTGTCTTGCTCTGTCTGTTCAGGGTTTCTCTGTTTGAACGACACGAACGTGTCAGGGAACAACGGCCTTAAGGACCAGGTGGAAGCTTTGAAGTGGGTCCAACAGAACATCGCCCAGTTCGGGGGGGATCCTGGAAATGTGACGATCTTCGGTGAAAGTGCTGGAGGAGCTTGTGTGCATTACCATATGCTGTCACACATGTCCAAAGGTGATTTTGTTGCACACATGATACGAACTTAATGAAATGATAATACTCTGTAAAACTAACAAAATCATTAAGTTATTGTATGTTAGGGTAGATTGGTTGTATTTGAACAAGTGAGTACTCTATGCACTGCCCCCTTTTTTTTTAATCTCGAATGGTGGTAACGCATTGTTATAAAGTAACAAAACAGCTTTCTTAAAATGTAACAGTGGCACAACTATAGTGTTACTTTGGCAGAAGGTTAAATAGCTTTGTATTCTTTTTTCAAATTATAAATTCTAGAGGAAATTTAATTTTTGTACCACTATCAACCCATAATCAAATATGTCGTTTGCTTTCAACACATCTTTCATGTTTAAAATTATATTAGTTGAAAAATGACATCTCGACACATATTTCGAACCCGGGACCTCTGGATTAGCACGCCAATGTTCTGTACTACTGAGACAGTCAGTCCCATCCTCAGGGTATTCTCTTCACTCTTAGCTTGCTTTAAGAAAATATAGTTACTAAATAGCACAACTTTTTGCTATTTCTTCCAGGACTATGTTTGTTTTTATGTTAAAAAAAACCAACTTGCCCCCCAATGTAATCTTTTAAGAATACCTTATTGCTAGCTTTATTCTTTGGTTTAATACCTATTTTGTTTTATTAAACTATATTTTCATTTTTTTAAATCATCAAATCTAACCATTTTAATAGATGTTTGTCTTGTTTTTTAATTGTGGAACTAGTTTTATGATTATTACAGGTTTTAATAATATTATTGGTTTGGTCGGTAGGGAGAAATTTAAGATTGAAATAATTAATCAAAAAGAAAATATTAAACATTAAAATAATAATAACTTCATGTTTTTGTGTATACAACTCCATATAAAGTAGTCAAGAAATAAGTTGATAAATTGATATTTGTAACAACAAAAAATGTATTGACTATAATTAAGTCAATTAAAATATATTAACGTTTACAATACATAAAAGTATAAATACAGTATGATGAAAGAGTAATATTTGAAAATTATGATTAAAATTAACATGAAAGATGAAAGAGTAATATTTGAAAATTATGATTAAAATTAACATTAACAAATAACATTTTAATATATAAAAAATAAAGCTATAATTTACTAAAAAATCTTAGTGATTAATATTGTAATATTGCTGAACATCACTACTATTAAGTTATCTCATACTGTATTCATGCGAATTACTATCGACAAATTGACAATTGACAAATTGAGTAGAACTAAACAAGCACTGTCGTTTTATCGAAGTGAAGAGACAAGAACCTCGTTTACAGTCTTTACACTGTTGCCAACATTTCAACAAAACAAACCAAACAGGTGAGATGACAAAGTGAAACCAAACACTTGGACTTATGAATAGGTTTGAAAATAAAATGTTACAAATAGATAATAATTAATGTAAATGTAATGTTCAGAAGGATTTTAAGAAACTATAATTTAACAAATATGTAGTTACACTAAAAATAAATGTTAAAGGAATGTATAAAAGAGTCTGTTGTATAGCGATGAACTAATAATATATGATAATTTTAATGTATTCAGTAATATGTATAAGTTTTTGAAGATGATTTGCTACATTTTATTTATTTATTTAGCATCGAATCTTATTACCCGTTCAGGTTATACGCTTAAATACTGAATACGCTAATGGATTAAAAATTGGGAAGGTTGAATTCAGAGTAAGTGAACCCACATTTGATTGGAGGAGTGGAAAATCATTTAGGGAAAACCATCCCAATTTCACCCAACTGAGACTCGAAAATATATCTCCCTGTCCTCGGCAGTCTAGCTCAACACGACTAGCGCGTCAGCTAACTACGCCACCGAGGTGGGTGATTTGTAAAATTAGGTTTATGTAAAAAAAAATTAAAATATAAGGTTTTCGTTCCTCACTAAAGGTTTTAGTTGATTCAGTTTCCTTGGTGCTATAGATGACTATGCCTGAATATGGCGTGAAAACCAAAACATGCAAAAAAAATTCGTTATAAGACGTATGATGTCGTAGTCATCTACAACACTAAGGGAACGGAATAAACTAAAACCTTAGATAAGGAATAAAAACCTTACATTTTCATTCTTTTATCATTTTGTTACATAAACTTAATATTATAAATCATCTTCAAAAACTTATAACTATTACTAAATACATTAAATGCATCCTATATTATTAGTTCAACATTATATAACAGACTAATTTATTCATTTCTATAACATTTAATCCAAGTGTAACTACACATTTGGTAAATTATAATTTTTATATATTTTTTTCATTTTTTTATTCCAATTTTAATTTTAATTTTTAATTTTAATTTTTATTATTTTTTAATTTTTTTAATTCATTCGCATTATTTGTAATTTATTAGTAACCTTTATTTTTTTAAACCTTTCATAAAATTAAGATTTTTCATAAAATTATGTCTCTATGCTTTACTTGCTATCCACTTTTTATCATTAATTCCAATTAATTGCTTTCTCATCATATTGTCCAAATGATTTTAATATATTGTAAACTTTAATATCGTCATTTAACTATAAACACATTATAAATTAAGTATAAGATACGTACAATTATCCTATATTATTAGTTCACCGTTATACAACAGACTCCTTTATTAATTCTTATAAAATTTAACTTTAAGTGTAATTACGCATTTGTTAAATTATAATTCTCTTAATATACTTTCCAAATATTGCATTAATTGTATTTAATTGTTATTTATTAGTAGCCTTTGATTTTCAAAACTATTCATCAACCTAGGATTGTTAATAAAATTATAATGTTATATTATATATAACTTGTTATATAATTTAATCGTTATTTTCAAATATTACTCTTTCATCATATTATCTTCATGCTTTTATGAAGTGTAAACTTTAATATTATTTAGTTGATTCAACTATCATCAATAATATTGTTAGTTATTGTTACTAATATAAATTTATCAATTCATTTCTTGATTACTTGATGTGTAGTTGCTTACACAAAACATCAAGTTATTATTATTTTAATGTTTAGAGTTTTCTTTATTAATTAATTTATTATTACAGGTGTCTCTAGGTATGATTTGTAGCATTGAAATATCATAAAATAATAACATTCCTAAGATCTCAATGGCTGTGTATACCTTATTTTAGTATTAGCTAGTACAACTAATTCATTAATTTTTGTTTCTTATTTTGCACATTCTTGTATTATTTGTATTTCTTCCAGTACTTAAAGGGTTTTAGTTAACTAATGTTGGGGTACTTTTTATTAAGATTAGAACTAACATTCTTGAGGTAGTGTTCCTGTATGGACCTAAGATTCTCGAGTGCAATATTCCACGTGGTCTACCGACAAAATATCCTAGCAAGGCAAGTAATAACACTTTTACTCAGGGAAATATAGTTACTATAATCTACTACGAAATCATACACCAACATATAATATTATTTTTGTGTAAATGAGCTAGATTCTACGTACTTTATCGACTTGAGACTTACAATTTTACTTTATTGTTATATTGTTATTATTAATAATATTATCATTATTAATATTATTACTATCATTATTATATAGATATTTTCATTTTCGTTAGACACTATTCCTAATAGTTATAACTAGTAGTGATGGGTCGAACCAGCTCGTTGACGCGAGCTAGCTCACATGAGCTCGCTCACTCAAAAGAGTCGTTCAAAGGAGTCATATCGTTCACCGCATGGCTGGCTCGCTCCCAATCCCTTCACCTCTTCCCCACCATAAATTGAAGAGCGTGAGCCAACTAGTTATCACAATTCCCGTTCCGAGCGTGCAAATCTGTCCCTTACCTTTCAACTTATGAACGAATTAAGATTTATGTGTAATTTATCCGAAACCTATTGAGTTTGATTCTTTAATTTTATTACTTACGCATATTACTTATAATAATTAACCTTAGCATATAGCCTTTAGTGTCTAATTCACAGAATTATGTCTATTGATGTTAAGAAAAAATAGTTTAATATTGTAGGCAGTGCTGCTATCTAGTAACGATAGTAAGCATCTATATTAGATTTTTTCGTATTAACGAACGAAGAAAGACAGAAGAGTCGTGAATGACAAACACTCCTGACTCTTTTTAATGTAGTGTGTAATGGTGGCGTGAACGACTCGCTCGTGAAGTGAGACTCGTTCGTTCACAACTCTCATTCAAGAGTCGTTCAATTTGAATGACTCGCTCACGAGTGATCCATCATTAATAACTAGTCAATTCTCGTTAGTTGATTGAGAATAACGCATTACCTTTAGAAATATTTAAATGTCTCTATTGGTTTGAAATATTCCTATAATAAACTGTTGTTCAGGGTTATTCCATCGTGCCATTGCCCAAAGTGGGTCCGCTCTGAACCCCTGGGCGTTCACGAAGTCGTCACGTGACCAAGCGTTCAGACTTGGAGAACTGCTGGGCTGTGCAACGGACAACGCTCGTGAATTGGTCAGTTTCCTGCGCAGTGTTCCAGCTAATTCCATAATCAAGGCTCAGAACGACGTCATTAGTGACAAGGTAGTTCATTTTAGCTGTACAGCCCATTTTCATTCATTAGTTCAAGAACAGAAATTTTTAATAAAAATTATAATAGAAGTTATAAACAAAACTATAACCAAATAGATTATGAAAAATTTTGTTCATTCTAACCGTTTTAAAAATATTATCATGCTAAGATATTGTAAGATTACTTTTAGAAAATTGTGTGTGGTAATTTTAAAAATAAATTTGGTATGAATTATGTAAATTATATAGATTTTTATTTTAATTAAAATTTTGTACGAGTATAGACCTACTCTATTTTTAAAATTGTAATAGAACTTATATGAAATTTAAATATAAATACAATAATTCATGAAATTAAAAAAAACTCAACAATTTTTCAAAAAATTAACTATATCACTTCTTTAATTAGTTAACTGATTAGAAAGACACTTGTCAATTTATTAATGTAAGTGTATTTATATCTTATTTGTGCATGTATTTTTAAATAAACATGGATGTAAAGTAATGGGCTTGAATTTATTAAAATGTTTTCATTATTGCTACTAGTTTAGTTAACACCAGCCATAGAAGGTGGTTCCCAACATTGATCCCTCCCTAATATATAGATATATATATGTATATATATATATAATGACATCACTGGCACTGATGCTCGTTAGTGTACAGACTACTAGAGCCAAATACTCTTTCCGCACCCCACAAAGTTAAAATATTTTAAAACTGTCTCATTAATCTAACAGCTGGTGCTGTTGGACCTAATCTAATTTTACTTTAAAGTATTATTTTTATCTTCAAATTTTTTATTTATTTTTATTATTTTGGCTTTGATTTTAAGCTCATTACAATTATTTTGAAAAAAAAAAGTTCTAAATTTGACTTTTGAGCGTATTTAAACTTTAAAAACGTTAAACGTTCCACTGATGGTAGATCACCACTACGCAACTATTGATGTGAGGGGGGAAGAATATCTCACCCACAGGTGGAAGTTCGCGAATTGGTGGTGGACTGAACTGTAAGATGTAGGTTGGTTAGAATAGTGGGGAGTGTGTGCACTACTCAGTATTACATATGACGTCATATGCATGCATCATAAATGTAAATAATTGATAACTACGATGCGTGTGATGCATCCTATGCGGGCTAGTGGATGTTGGCCTTTAGGTGTCCCTCTCGCAATAGACTGGACCACAGATGATGGGGATATAGGTGTTTGAATCCCGGTCAGGTATACTGAGGTTGCTTTTTCCTAAACAGTTTTCCACTCAAATGTGGGTACACTTGCACTAAATTAAACCTTCTTCGTCTTTAAACCATTAGAGTATTTAGTATATGGATGTAGACGTATAGTCCGAAAGGGTAGTAAGACGTGGTACTAAAACAAATAGTGATAAATTAATACATAATTTGTTTACTTCTCCAAACCTTTTACCTTAGAAAGATGACCACAACACTCTCGTCAAATAGGGGGTCGAATAGGATACCCATCAAACCAGACAACAATATGACCCTTGTATTAATTTTTGGTCAAAACGTTTTATGGCAACACTTAGGGCTAACCACTTTTTTCTTTCCAGGAAACAAACCTTGGTTTAGTCTTTCCTTTTGTGCCATCGTTGGAAAATGATACTCTCGAGGCCTTCCTAACTGAGAGCCCCATGGACCTTATTAAGAACGGTTTGATACACGAGGTGCCTTTCATCTTAGGAATCACCACTCATGAGGGGATCATCCATATCGAACAGGATAGAGCGAGATATCTGAAGAAGGTGGATAAACACTTTGAGAGATTGGTCCCTGCAGACTTGGTGGAGAATAGATGTCCTTTGAGGCAGGGTGAGATTTCCGACAAGATACGACAGTTCTACTTCAAGGACAGTGACGTTTCGGAGAGGACTCTACTACAGTGTATTGACGTGAGCATAGAAATAATATCGCTTGACACCTTATTTCAGATCCTCCCAAGTCAAGTTCCTGGAAAGGACTGAAAACATTTTCTAGGAAATTCAATTTTTCAACCTTTGATAAATGATAATTATGTGTTCTGGTTTTGTGATCGTCATAGATTTAAGCTGTTGAAACAAGTCACTAGTACTTAGAAAATCCGGGCACAGCCTGGATCCCAAAAGTAGGAATTGATAGTTCCTTCGTTAATGCTTATGATCCCCTTTTAATTAAACAACATATTTTTCAATGCTATGTTTGGTATATATTATCCTATATATATAACCCTATTTATATTATCATATATGTATATACAAGTACCCACCTAGCTAGAATGGTCACACTTTTAATTATTTCAAAAGCTTTTAAAGGAACACAGAGGAAAAAACAACATATTAACACATTTTAATAAATTGTCCCTCATTAATTATTTAATTATCTTATAAGATAAAACGAGCACAAACAACTAGATTTTAAGAATAATATAATAAGTTTGTCTTATTAGAAATTTACCAAACAGATTTTTGTAATAATATTAATTGGACCAGCAGAATCAACGGGAGTGACTTCTAAATTAAAGTAATAGACTGAAGAGAGTGGATTTATTGCTCTAATCTATCATTCACTTGGAGTGTAATTGTGGGTATTGCAAGTCCTAGGTTTGTTCAGTGGATTATCAAGCATTGATATAAAAGCATGTTAGAGCATATATTAAAGTGAACTTGTACCCTCTGGTTTATGTTCCAGCTACTGACGGACACACAATATGGTTTGGGTGTTTATATGACAGTGAAAGAACACGCAGCCTTATGTACATCTCCTGTCTATTACTATCATTTCGCTTTCGATGGACAGCTTGGGCTCTTCAAAAGATTCTTTGGCTTAGAGAGTATTAAAGGTACAGCCTGACAATCCTTAAATTATAAAATTTGATAAGCTATTTTCCGGTAATAGAAATTACAAGGTAATGACTGAACATATATTGACAAACGACCATTCATTTTAACGGTTAGGCGTCCAGAATGTCGGGAAAAATAGTAGTTTTTCACGGAAACTCGATTTTCACAGATAATTTTCAGTTTTTCATTCTTTGTCTAACCACCATGGAAACCTTTATTTGCTGCATGGCTGTAAATCTCTAAATAAAATATATCTCTTTGGATAAAAAAAGTTATAGCTCAATTTTTATTTGTAGGTCCGAACACATCACAATTTTCTCCTTGGGTAAATATTTCTCTTTGGATGCTGGTCATAACACATTTAAATTGAGATGCATATACTGGGGAAACATTTATTTATTATTGGAATTTTACTGTCGTTAATTTGCATTTAAATCAATAATATAAAGCATAATTTGAAAATTAAAAAGTTACGTTGTTAAATTCATGAAAATACTGTCTAAATTTGGTTTCGCAAATGATACAAATATGTTTTGATATTTATTATAATTTATAAGCTCAAAAACAATAAAGTGATCTTGAATAGTGCTAAAAATAGCCATTTTAACTATCTAAGTATGAGTTTTGGTGCTCATTATTTCAAATAAAGGGTTTTGATGCTCATTTTAGCAAATAGTAACACAATACAAATACATAAGTTAAGCTATGTTTTCATTTTACCGTTTAGTTTTGAAGATATGATATTTAAAAGTAATGTTTTGTGTACCTTATCTATATTTTCACATTCTTACAGATAAAATAAGTTCAATTATATTTCCTTGTTGATAATTTGGCGGGAATAGTATTTCAAAGTATTGTAATATTTGAGTACTACATCTATATATTCACACTCTCTCCGTCTATCTGACACTCTCTCTCACACTCTCTTCTACCACAAACACACACACTCAAACTAAAAACACTCTCTATAATATAATATTTCTCATTCTCGATCTTACACTTTATTTCTCACTCACACACACTCTCTACCTTCATATAAACTCTTTATCATACAATTTATTTCACATTATTATCTTTATTATACTCTCTCTCTCTTAAGCTCTAACTAAAACGCTCTCCCTCTCAACCACTCACTCGTTTTCAAACGTTCTCTTATCTCTCAAACATTCTCTCTCTCTCTAACGCTATCCCTCTCGAACGTTCTATCTCTTGAGAACTCTCTCTCTAAAACTCTCTCTCTCAAACTCTCTCTATAAAATTCCCTCTATCTCAAAATCTCTCTCAAACTCTCTGACTCAAACTCTTTCTCATCTCAATCTCTCTATCTCAAACTCACTCTCTCACTCTCTCGCTCTTTAAATCCTACTCTCTCACTATATATATATCAAGATCTCTCTATCTCAAACTCACTATCTCTCAAACCCACTCTCTTGCTCTCAAACTTGCTTTCTCAATTTCTCTCTCTAACTCTTTCTCTCAAATACTCTCTCTTAAACCTTCTCCCTAATTTTATCTTAATTTAATTTTTTTTCTCTAAACTAATCTCTCCCCTTCTAACTTTCTCTCTCAAACTCTCTCTCACATGCCCTCACATTTTCTCTATCTTTCACACAATATTTCTCCCATTATTTTAAACTCTTACTTTCTCACACACCTTATCACGATTTCTACCAAACATATTATCTTTCTCTCACACACTATCTTTCACTTTCTCTCCCACACATTCTCTCTCCTCACACACACACACACACACACACACACACACACACACACTCATTTTATCTTCTCCCAGTATTTCTCTCTCTAACACATACACATACTCTCACTAACAATCGCTCACACTCACTCGATCTTTCTCAATTGCTCATTCTCAGTCTCTTATATTCACTTTATTACACCTTACACTCACACTCACATTTTCACACTCACCCACATACTTACACAATCACACACTAAAACACTTACACTCTCATTTGCACTATCCCATGTTATCACTCTCCCTATCATATAACTTATATATAATGTTAATAAACCCATTTCTGGTAATTTGAAATAAGGGTGTACCAGAATAACTGATTTAGAAAAGTTTGTACTCATTTTAAAGGTTTGGGGTCCAGGAAATCTGCAAAAATAGTAGCCTAAAACTAAAATTCCTAGCAAATTTTCCATCAATTCCATCCGTATAGGCATTGGCTCATCTGTACAATCATTATTTGCTTACACCGCCATGGAAACCATGATTTTTATATGATTGTTTATCGGTAAATACATTTCTCTTTGGTTGGAAATAATAACTCAAATCAAATATGAGTGGTTTGTTGTAACAAATAAATGGAGAGCTGGGAGAGGGGGAATTTTAAAGCTATCACCGCGGAGCGAAGGGGGAAAATATTATAAGTTTTTATAATAATTAAACATCTAAAAATATCAAAGTCGGTAGCTTTTGACAAGTAAAATTTTAACTAGAAAGTCAAGTGAGGGTTTATATATAGATATTTTCCCAATAAAAAGTTTAGAATACATTTTAGTGCAATAATCTTTAGTCATCGCTGCAACGATCCACTAGTAAATGTTTATTTTACCACGAATTAGAAAACTGGCAAAATTAGATGGGTTTTGTTTTAGTTTGAGAAGAGCGGGCTTTTATTCCTTGCTGAAGGTAGTATATATTTAACTAAACAACTAACCGACCCCTTGGTAAAGAGGTCAGGGCACCTGATTAACAGTATATCAGTCATAATTATTATTGAAGCAAAATTATAAAATATATTTCATAATAATATTGAATGTTTATAAATTGTATTAAAATAAATTACAATAATGTTAAGCTGTTATAGAATAATAAATTATTATTAGAAAAAAAAAAGTAAGTGGTAATTGATAAATACAAAACTACCTTATCTAAAAGCCCGCCTCGGTGGCGTAGTTGGCTAACGCGCTAGTCGTGTTGAACTCGACCGCCGAGGACGGGGAGATCGAGGTTCGAATCTCGGTCGGGTGAACTGGGGGTGGTTTTTCCTAAATGGTTTCCCACTCTCCCTCCACGCAAATGCAGGTTCACTTTCTCGAAATTCTACCTTCCTAATTCCTAATCCATTAGCGTAATTAGTACTTTAGCATATAACCCAAACGGGTAGTAAGACGCGGTGCTAAATATTATTATTATTATTACTTATCTAAAACTTATTAACAAAATCTACAAAATAACCAACGACCATAAAATATAAGTTTCAATTAAGACTTATTTTGAACAAAAAAATATTACTTCAAAAAGTAATTTACATTTTTAAAATACTTTTTTTCCTTAAGTTCCTTCATTCAATTCGTATTTTTATGTGTAATGTTGACCGCACGTGAAAAACGACTACAGCAAACTAAAGCAACGTGATACAACTTACACGAACTATACAATGTAAACATACGGTGGCAATGAGCCGGACGTATGACATCACGACAGGCGCCATTGCGTATTCACAACATTCCTGCATGGAGCCAGTTAAAGCTCCTGTGTCTCAAAAAATTAACATTTTTTAAAATGTTACATGATATCATACCATGCAGCAGGAACTAATTAAGGAATACTTGGAGGGGATCAGTCATTATTACCTTTAAATAAAAAAATATAAAATACTGATGTTGTGAAAATGAAACAGTGCCAGTTATAGAAGGTTAAGCCATGTTCAAGAATTCCCACTGGTTCCACACCCTTATACTCACTATCACCATCACCTCATCTCATCGGAACTTGGAAAAAGCCTCCACGGAAAGGAATTAGTTCTATTAGTACATTCGGGCGTCCCCTGCGAAACAGTACATTAGTGCTGGCTAATCTTTCCACAAACTGGGATATGAGTGATGTAGCCCAGACGTGTAATATTATAAATTAATTTAATAAGTATATTTATATTTCTTGAATGATCAACAAAGAACAGTAGGAATGTTTAAAAAGGCAGAACAACATAAACACACTTTTAGGATTTACATTTATTTCTTAATTATTTCTTAATATACAAGGAATCAAGTAAACACAAAAACGCGCAAAAATATTTCCTTATTTTCGAATATAGATAATAATATTGTAAATCAATAAAAAGAGTTAGACTAGTCGTTGTGAATGGTATTTAATTTCCTAAATATTTATCTTCCTCTTGTTTCTTTAGTTTTTGTAGATAGTACATAGTAAAGTGATAGTTAAAAAACGATTCAAGTAATTATTATATAACTGATTCAATAAAAATGCAACCAAGATTTTGAAACTTTTATTTTAAATCTGTAGCATTGCTTAGATCATTAAAATTTGTTAAGATTATAGTAATAACAACGAACGTATTTTAAACATGTCTTTGTGCATGCGATAAAATAATACTGTACAGATTATACTATTTTTAAAATCTTTAGTTCTATTATTAAAATTCTAATCATCATTTAAATATTTTAATCATTAAAGATATTAACCTTAATATAATAGCTAGTCATAGACAAATATGCTTAAATACATTAAAAACGAGGATTGAATGTAATTTAATATGCATATATCCATATACAAATTACACATAAATACATACAATATGTACAATCGTATGTATGACGTTTTCAGAAAGTTTTTTATAACTTATATGTAATAAAAACATATGTAAATATGTTTCCTACAGTCTAACAAGGGTTTGATAGCTCTTAAATTATTTATGCTAGAATTACCTATATTTAAACCTTAGTAGTCACGCATACTGAAACAGTTTTTTTTGGCCAACTCAATTGAAGAAGGGATTGAATTCAGAGGTTAGAAGGTTGACTTCACCTCTCGTCAATCAATTCGATTCGTTATTGGACGCTGATATTGTTCACATCGTACGAGTGATTTTCTACGATAGAACTTGTGTTAGCGGAAGATAGCAGGGGAAGGTGAGCATTCTACAAGTGGTTGCACCACAGACAACACCAAACTTATAAACAAACGGACAAACAAATAACTACTTCAACAAATACGAACTAAACCGTTGTCGGCCCTTTCTAGGGCCAACAACAAGACAAAAATGGATAAACACACCGACAATGTGCGTGTTCAATACAAAAGACAATTAACCCAGGATATTTCCAGGGACTTGGACATTGAGTCGGTGCTAACAGACGAAGATGAAGACATAGACAATGAAAGCGACTTTGTTGCAGCAACAATATTAAAGCGTAAGCTTTTATTCAAAGCCAAAGAAGAAAAACCACCTAA
>CABFWB010000657.1:0-15582 GCA_902151455.1 Timema bartmani | reverse complement strand
CTATTTCCCATAGTGGCAGTATACCAGTGACCTTGATAGATAACTATTTCCCATATTGGCAGTATCCCAGTGACCATGATAGACCACTATTTCCCATAGTGGCAGTATACCAGTGACCTTGATAGACAACTATTTCCCATATTTGCAGTATCCCAGTGACCATGATAGACCACTATTTCCCATAGTGGCAGTATACCGGTGACCTTGATAGACAACTATTTCTCATAGTGGCAGTATCCCAGTGACCTTGATAGACAACTATCTCCCATAGTGGCAGTATACCAGTGACCTTGATAGACAACTATTTCCCATAGTGGCAGTATACCAGTTACCTTGATAGACAACTATTTCCCATAGTGGCAGTATACCAGTGACCTTGATAGACAACTATTTCCCATATTTGCAGTACCCCAGTGACCTTGATAGACAACTATTTCCCATATTTGCAGTACCCCAGTGACCTTGATAGACAACTATTTCCCATATTTGCAGTACCCCAGTGACCTTGATAGACAACTATTTCCCATATTTGCAGTATCCCAGTTACCATGATAGACAATTATTTCCCATATTGGCAGTATCCCAATGACCTTGATAGACAATTACTTCCCATAGTGGCAGTATCCCAGTGACCTTGATAGATAACTATTTTCCGTCATGGATATGTCCTAATGAAAGAGTTCCACTTGCTCATTTCTCATACCCCCCAAATTATCAGGGGAAAAATATTCAAATGGTAAGGTAGAAAACGAATTTATCACAAACATTTGGCACTCCGTATATGTATGCCATTGTACGCAAAGTTAAAACAACAGATTCATAACTGTCTTCTTTCCTGTTGTCAAGAAACCCATGAACAACTGCTTTAAACTAAAGCTAAGCTGTCATCTCAGTATCCCGTAGCTTCGTCTAAAATACATCTTCTTGCAGAAGTTTCTTTATTTGGGGACCAATGACAGTTCTTTTTTGAGTTAAGAATTTGTTATATTAAGAAGATCATCCACACGATAGATGAGTTCTCTTCCTACTTTATCTAGAGCCTCAACGAAGTTATTTACTACACCAAGCTTTGCATGTAAAGCGTAAAGAAGATCTATTTCTGGTTCAACTAATGGAACATATCTAAATTACTCTGATACTCACTATTTTTACTTTTTCGTTATCTTACAGATAGAAAAAGTATTGTGATCGTCAAAAAAATCGGACTCAAGAATTGAAAAATTTCTATGTTTCATGACAAACCCCTACTCCCTTCTCCCACGCCACAAGTCTGAGAAAGTGGTTTTTGAATTTTCGTTTGTCTGTCAGTACACCGGAGTAGAGCCTAAACTATTTGGTATCTAAGGTTTTAATAGGGTTTCCCCAAGGAATTCTTGGAATCGGATATATAACCCTAAAATTAAGGGTAGTTTACTGAAGTGTGAAAAGAGAAAAAATCTATTGTCTCGAAGTCTTCTCTAAAGATTATGATTAAATTTCATTTTCAAGTATTAATCAATATAATAAACAAAATGGCTACTCTTATTTTTTCAATAAAATCAGTTTAAGGGTCCCAGTCTGATGCACAAATTCTAAATTTTATCATATCTACGAAATTATTTGAGATATGAGAATACTTATCTTTGCAAATATGTAGGTCTATTTAAAATACAAATATTTTATTTAAAACACATTTATATAAAAAAATTGATTCACTAGCTAAACGGAAAAATATATATTCTTTAACTTTTTGGAAACTAAAAGTTATGTATTGTGACCCTAAAAATAATCTAACACGAAATGTTGATTTATGTCAACATTTCATGACCCCCCCGAACCTTAAAAAGTGTTTTTCACTATGCCATTTCTCTGTGTGTCTATTTAACCTTAAAACTAAGAGCAGATTAATAAAAACCGAAAAGAGAAAAAATTGATTTTTCAAAAAATCAGCTCTAACGATTTTGTTTAAAATTCTTATCTAGGCGTTGATTAAGATTATAAATACGATTTTGTTTAAAATTCTTATCTATGCGTTGATTAAGATTATAAACAAAATATCTCTCTTCAACTTACTTTCTCAAAGTTTTCGTTGTAAACCTATAACACACGTAAAACAAATGGTCAAGGTTACTAAGCCACTTCCTTTTTTTCCGGCATTATAACAATACAATGGCAGGCAAATGAAAAGATAAAAATACTCCCCAAATAAACTTGGATCATCCTCTCACGCTATTGTTGTCTCTCCGTAACTGAAAGAGCTGTCATGTGAGCATATACGCATTACAACAAAGATATTCTCGAGACACTACTGCCATCTATGAGCGAAGGTAGAAAATATTGGTTTATGAATCTGATCAGTGTAGTGTTTTATTCTAGGTTAATTATTATGTTTGAATGCAACAGCTATACTGCAGGTCATATAACAGATCAGGATGATATTCCCGTCACTAAAACGTAGTAAGACACAAGCATTAAGTGTGAACACAAAACATATATATATATAAATTATTATTGTGACGTGATGTGAAATTTTCACTGTCATTTTTGAGATTCATCCACACATAAGCATGAACAAAAAAAACCAGACGAAATATTTATGGGTGTAAAAATCTTATTAAATATTGCTATAATAAAACATAGATTTTTGTTTGATATGTTAACGTGGTACAATTATTATAAAACACCAGGTTATTGGATTGGTTTTGCAGTGTAAACATTTAAAATGTCGATTGGTTCATGAATGTTCTAAAACTGTTTTAATTATTTGTAATTTAAATAAATGAAATAAACCTTTCATATATTATAATCAGAGTGAGATAGTTCTTGACTAGAATTATTGTACATTATTTATTTTTACACAGAACGTTAGGTAATTTGTTGAGGGCTGGCTATTTTATAGTAGTATGAATAGTTCCAAATGGATGATTGTAAGGTTTATTAAGATATTTTAAATAAGCTTGCGTGATGTTGAGATCAGATACAGTACTAAGATTACAATAAAGGTGATTATCCATCTTTCACTCATAACTCAATGGTTACCGACATGTGGGTCACGGCTCTACCCTGGGGGATATGTTATTTTTTAAGAAGGCGGGGACGAACACCAAAATGTATATTTATTTATAGTCTGTTCATAGCTTATCAAACAATAAGAAAACACGTGTGTTTATTCGAAGATTCTAAAAGATTCGTTTATCGTGATCCTGATAAAATAAAACAATAAGCGAGTCCAACTTCGTAGTTAAAGCGATGTCCTCCGATGCATAGTTCTAATAAAATTAATTTAACATCACATCTCATTACTTTCCGATGAGTATTAATAATGTTGACTTTTAGCTATGCTTAAGAGGAAAATTTATTATATTTTAATGTTCTACGTAACTGTTTTAAAGTAACTGTTCATTAAATTAGCCTAATGGGCGTATTTCAATAAAAATATTGTTTTGTTTGGTTGCAAGGTTAATTTTATTATTGTAAATATCTCTTATTTGTTCATACATACAAGAAACACATTGTACTATCGAAAACATCAGCCCCGGAGGGCTCTCGAATTCTAGCATTACATTGAGACATGAAAACATATTATAAATGATTGAAACATGACGCCCTTTGGCGAAAGGGCGGGAAAATAATAAAAACCTGCCCCATAACCCTTAATGGGGTCGACAAGACCATTACATGTACTTAGTACTAGTGGGGAGGAGAGGAGAAACCATAGAAAATAATAATAGTAATAATAAAAATCCGAAGAAGAATGAAATGAACAGAAAATGCTGTCTAGCTGACCCCAGTCGTGCGAGTCGCCGGGGTCGGTCCGAGTAAATAAAAGTACACTACCAGGGCTACTATGACATTTCCATACGTAGTCCTGGCGTTAAAAATATTGATAGCCTCAGAGGAGACTCCAAGGAGCCATGTGACATGTACGTTTGGTGACGTTGATAGGCGACTGTGGAACTAGGGTCTGTGATGGATCAGTGAGTTTGTCCGTTGCTCGAGAGGCCTGTAAGAATAGTAAATGGGTCCCGGTCAGTCAGTCAACGTCAGCCACGCCCACTTACACTTCATGGGATCCACAGTGAACTTTGTAACGTTAACAATAAACCTTATACACAAGTAAACTCAACGGTTTTATAATTGCTTCTAAAACTTATCCATGGCCTATGGAGGTCAACAGTACACCCAATCGGTTCATTGGCCTATTCTATTTTATTATTCCTGGCCTAGATGTGTCCAAGCCTATAAAACAATTAATGAATGTGGGTAGGTATAGTACTCCTTATTTTAAAATTTAAACAACAAATTTAACTAACCGATCCCTTGTAACTTTTGGAAGAAATTTAAATTGGTGAAGTAACCTTATAATAAATAGTAAGACGGACGCATAGTGAGAATGTTTGGGAACCTCAAAATGTATTTGCATAATTTCTACAAAATTTACCCAAGGCAATTAAATAAAGTTTTAACTGCCTCTCTAAATAAAGCTTTTGATTAAGTATAGTCCACTTTATCGTAAAAGTTATCAGACCTTAAACATATTATGTTTAGGTAAAATCTATAAATATATGACGATTTTTTTTAGCTTGCAACTACAAAATATGTTTTATCTCATATATATATATATATATATATATATATGTATTCATAATTACAAAACTTAACAAATGTCATCATTATGAAAGAGGGAGATTTTTTATTTATTATAATAGAACCAATATATGTGATGTATTTTCTATGATGTATGATGATGTATGTAATTATTATTATTATTATTATTATTTAATTGGAAAATGTTTATTTATTATAATAAAAAATGATTCTTTATTATTAATATTTAATAATAAAAATGTTTATATATTATAAAACAGATATAATATGTTATTTTTATCGTGTGAGCGATAAAATCTTTGGTTGTGTGGCATATATTATTAAAAAGTGCAATCCATAATATATACAAATCTATAATGAGCCACTTAGTTAATTATTTAAATTATTTGGTTTGGTAAAAGATGTGTACCATTGATATTGATAGATTTTGGACACCAGGTATAGTAAAATATGGAATCGTGCTAGCAAAAACTGTGAAGCGACGATATCAAAGAATAATAAACTTAGTTGTAATATTTTAAAATATCTTATAGATTTCTAGCTCTACCGTAATATAATGTGTGCACAGGTCCTTGCCACGCGGATGACCTTGGCTACCTGTTCTTCTCCAGTTTTAATAACACCCACCTGGATACGGACACACCTGAAATGAAGGTGTTGGCTCTCATGATTCAACTATGGACCAGTTTCGCCAACAACGGGTGAGAAATGTTTTACAGATGCAAATGATATCACTAAATATAACTTACATTTGAAAAATCTTGCACAATCAAAATATAAGATGTTTACTCCTTATTTCTTAAGATGGTAGCCTACCAGAGCATTGAAACACGCTACAGACGTCCATATATCACTCGATATTTAAATAACGATACAACAAGACATTAAAATATATTTCGATGTCGTTTAGGAGGTTTTTGAAGGTTCATATTCCCATGGTAAATACTGCAGTGCTAGAATGATTTCCTTCAGATAAATAGTGCTCTTTATTTATTCCGGATCATAAACCCAGTTCTAACAGGATGTATTAGAGGGGTGTTCTCCTGTAAAATACACATTAACAATTTTTGTGTTTATTTAAATTGATACAAATCATCTGAGTGAATGGAATGCAAGTTAAGGGGAGTGCTTTTGCTGTTTTCATAGCAAGACTATTTTTTGGCTAAAATAAAAAAAAAATTCTACATTAAAACATAGAGATTAACTTTATTTGCACTATGATATCAACAGATGTTGTGTATCAGTCATAAGTTTAGTTGATGAAGAGAAAATGTAATTAAATTTCAGAACATTCTTGACAGATATTCAACAACTGTGGATATAACCATGTGGGAAAAATTAAACTACTTTTGAATAGAAGATATATTTGATTTATTGAAAACATAAAAAAAAATCTTACATAAAAATTGCAAAAAAATTGAACTTTTCTGGCGTGGCACCTTAAGTTTGATTACCTAAAATGGCCTTAATAGCCCACATTGAATTTGACGGAATGTTTCTTAATGGAGATGTCTTTCTGAGATTATTATTCTTTATATTATGATAATTCTTATAAAATTGGAAGACTGATGCTACAAATACATAAGAATATTCTTCCAAAAACATCAAGTTCTTTTGTTGTCATAATCACTTACTATTGCATTCGTTTAAGAAAGATGTATATGTATATAAAATATATATAATACTCGTATATTACCATATTCTTGACTCTATTCACCTAGCTACAATAATTATGGTAAAACATTATTGAAATGAGCTAATTTTATAAATGTGATAGATTTTGTAACGTATTTATCTTCAAATATAAGGCTATCTATGGTATAAAGAAGTGATGTTATCTTTAAGCTTAACTATGGGCTGAACTAGATTGTGAAAATTACATTGGACGTTTTCAAAGCATTTTAGAAGATCCCATGAACAGGTGTATATCATATTTATTATTATGGTTATTATAATCTTATTATTATAAAACTTGTATGGCATTTAACAATTACAATTTACACTTTACCTATCCCCGCATTAGTTTTAAGGGGTTTTAGTGGGACAGATTCCACGGATAACCTTAAAATAAAACAATGCAATCATAGCCTTCATTGGGCGTTGATAGCGTGTGAAAAAGGATGAAAAGCGATATAAAAGCATTGTCTATAGTAGTAATGTGTAGATTATAATAGTCCTGTACAGCATTTAATCCCATGAATGTAACGAGGTAAAAGCAACAATATATACAATTTCAGCCTGTAAAAGAGAGGGAGACATAAACAGGAATTAAAACAAAGGATATAAACAGCCCACACCAACCTCCTTAGGGGACATTACAAACTATGTTTTTTAACAACAGATACAAGTTTTTACAAAGACAGGCCAGCTTAGAATCGTCACAACAGTAGAAAATGACAACATGGGTCACCAACAAAAGACGTCACGATGAATATAGCCTCAGATATGGTCGGGATAGTTTCTTTCCCTAAGGCTATGTGTTTACAAAATGTCTAAACACTTTTTTGTCATTATAATATGTTCAATAAATCTAAATGTAAGTGTATACACAGTCAACGACACGATAAAACTGCTTAGCGGTTGAAAATAGTTGTGGAGCACCACAACATTGTGACGACTTATTTGTATTACGACTTGGATGCTCCTAAGGCAAACAAATAGAGCCGTGTACACCGGCGATAATTCTGTCGTTGCTCACCAGATTGTGCTTGGATCAGCCCATGATTTCAGTCTAGTTTTGGAACAAATATCGCATATTGTGTCTATATATCGTTTGATCATGCTCCTTCTCCAATTGGCTTCTTACTGAGAAATTGATTGTCCAACTAGAGCGAAAGGTTCACCAAAGCTGGAAACATCCTTTGTATAGTGGGAAAAAACTTATCGAAATAATTACTATAACGCTCAAAACTTGTATAAAACGTTCCAAAGGAAAGACTTTCACTGTAAATGGGGTTTACCTAAAATTGACGTTCGCGTCCTCGTCGTTTTTTATTGCTGGCTACAAGAACAAAAATATCATCTACTTCTTCTACATCCATTATGATAATGGATGTAATATAAGTTTATGGAATTTTTGTTTTTCCTCACAACAAACATGTTTCCTTTGAACACACACCAACGACGCGACTATTTCGTCGTTCACCTGTTTCTTTGCAGTTGCTAGCCAGAAAAGTAGCAACAAAAAAGCGTTTAGACAATTTGTTGCCTGTGTACACATGGCCTTAACCACTGATATTTACTTGGTGTTCCACTATACTTTTATTAAGTACGGCCATCAACTATAGAATTCCTGGTGCTATAGATTAAGTAAGTAATTAAGTGTTATTTTAATTAGGATAAAAGAGCGTCCATGAGCTGGTCCATGTGGGTAGATCAGTTTAAAATAGCACAGCTCCTAGGGCAAGCAAAGCGTACAATATTTACTTAGCAGGCTGCCTATATATCAGGCGAACTAAGTTTACAAACAGGTTATAGACCTCACATACCAACATCTCGTGTACAACAGCGCTCTCCATCGATACAATTTAACACCACCATGGTAACAAGTGAACCGCCTTTAATGTAGGCAACCCAAGATACTTTATTTCATTTTATGGACTCTTTTTACCTCTTGTCTCCCCTAGGCTGCTTTTGGGTTCTTATCAAGGCCATTATCAAGCATGATACATATAGCTATAGCTTATAGCTGCCACAATTTCCTTGAGATTGAATATCTCTGTGATATATACAAAGTAACTAGATCTGCTTCAGCATTAAGTCATCTGATCTGTAACTGTAGTTTATGATTAATCTTATGAATATGTAATTAAATAATAATAATAATAATAATAATAATAATAATAATAATTTAAAAGGTTAAATATTTGACTGCAAAAAATCGGTATGCATTTTCTAAAAGTCACTCCAAATTTGCATTCGCAAAAAAATCAAGTAAATATATTAATTAGTCAAAGCTGAAAGAGGTAGATTTAACAGGCAAAGAATATGCATTTTCATTGAAAAAACATTTATTAAAAATTATTCTTATAACTCTCAAACACCCTGCTTCCTTTACCAGCAAATCCAACCAGATGATTTCGGTATTAGTACTTGTGTCCATCTATGCAGGCTCAATTGTATTAATATAACGGAATTGTAATGATAGTCTAAGCACCGCTGTGTCAAATCTAGGTGATCTCCAATCACATTTTCAACATCAAAACACTTTTTTTTTGTTTTACAAGAAAGAGTTTTACTCTAAAGAAGTAAAGAGACGATAAAATGGCCTAAATCCTTTAGGATATCTTACGTTTAAAATTGTATACGAGTACTGTATACTTACATTCAATAGGATCCCCTTTATTTTAGTTTCTACAAAGGCAGTAAGGCTACCCCATGGAAAGTGAGTGACCACTTATTCCAGGTTCCAAACATCCAACATTGATATTGGTTTAACGTCTTCATATTCTTATTGTGAATTAATAATTCCCAAACTGTTTTACACGCATCCCTAGGATTAAACAAAGTATTTCGTGTGTTACACGACATGCCACTGTGTTTCATTAATCATAACATTTTTTGTATGAATCGGATTAAAAGAAAAATTAGTACAATTTTTAACGTGATTTAAAATATTTCATAAGCCTTCTCTTCATTTTCCTAAGGCTTTTATTGGAATTCCATAAAAATTTTATTTTATTTTTATTTATTTGCGATCTTCAATTTACACTTTCTGAACTGATTAATTATAACAACACATAATAATGTATATGAGCTATAGTGAAAGGGCCTACCAAATTTGATGGTAGAGATATTTTCACATACCTTCTAAGGTTCTTTTACCTGCCACAATCGATATGGGACCGACAGTTTTACTTCCCCTCAAAATTAAGTTGTGTCACGGAATTTTATCTCTGAAGAGAAATCCATTGATCTCAGCCGGGTTTGAACCCATGAGCTTCAGGTCTTAGGGTGAACACTTTACCCCAATACAGCCGAGGTCAACACCAAAGCTTTATTGAAATTTTGCATGATAGTTCATCATTTATATGAAAGGAGATATTTATTTCCCTTACTATGGAGAGCTGGCGGGGGTACGTTGGTTGAGATATGACCCCGAAGAGAATACACAATCATCTGCAGTTTGGAAAACACTGCAGTTTAAATAAATATCAGTTTATTAACTTCGTTTATTTGGTGTTTTTTCCTTTCACCTTAAATTAAGTGTCTAATAGATTTGAAATGGTCGGCCTTGACGAATAACATTAAGGTACAGTTTTAAATATTGATTTTCATATATCTAAACGTGTTTAAAAGATGTTATTCCACAGTCTCAGTTTTGGAATTCAAGTGGAGAAATAGTAGGGCTGTGGTAGGATGAACAGTATCTGACAGTTACAAAGGCATTTAAAACAATTTTAACATATTCAAGTAATGAGATGAAAAGTTAACACTTTTGACATTTAGTATAAATATCTGTGAAATAATAATAATAATAATAATAATAATAATAATAATAATAATAATAATAATAATAATAATAATAAAAATAATAATTAAGCCCTTTTAAAAACTAAATACGAGCAGTGTATGTTCTAAAACTTTCTTCCTACCATACTCCTATAATATATCAAGCCTTATATGAATACGAGCCAATTGTATCAAGATTATTTATACACAGATATTATTTAAGTCCACTGTATAAGCTACTAGTGACTTCATTATTTCAAATAAGCACACAATAGCTTGAGTAAATTACTATAATGTTACTAGGAAAGACAGTAAAATAACAGTTGGAATGATAGTCGTGTCCATTGAGGTTAACCATACAAGATATTATCTTCAATATGATGTTTTGTATTGTCTGCTGACTACTGCCTACTGATCTACTTTAATAACGGTGCATTTACTAAAGATTTACCTTCCTAATCCTATACTCATTATTTAATTAACCGTAGATCAGACTCAATCATACAATCATAGCAATCCTATGTTGTATTTTTTCCCAGATTTACTAAGTGTGAAGAGCGAAAAGGGGAGGGTGGGGAAGAATTAAGTTTCTTTAACTTTAAATGTTTATTTGTTATTTACTAAACATATTATTGATCATTTGATTTGTTTCTTTTTATACTTATTTAATTAATGTTTACGGAATTATAAATATAAAAAAATTAAATCTCAATATTTTTAGTAGAACTTCATAAAAATTAAAAAAACTCACTATTTGGATTGTGAGTCACTATTTGTCTTAAAATTGTCTGTGCACATCATAGTTGTTTAAGTCTTTGGAGTGTAGGTGAAATATATATTTACAAACTCAATACTACGTGCTGCAATTAATTACACGAAAAAAATCCCAACCATCGATTAGCACTAACTTATCTAAAAAGTACAATATTAATATTGATAAAGTGTTAGTTAGCACAACACGAAACTAGCTTAAGGGAGTAAATAAGAGTCAAGTATATCACTGCATTGAGGTTTAGTTAATTCAGATTCAAATCAGTGAAACTAAAATATATTATAAAAGTATAAAGTGTTAGCTCTACGAACATCTCCACTCCCCCTTTAGGATTGTTGGGGCTAAGACCCAAAGCAACACAAATATTTGCTTAGTAATAATGAAAATTAATAATAATTAAATCAAATACACAATCATTCACCTGCAGAGAGATTGATAAACGAATCTATGATCAATCTGAAGCGTAGTAATTAGATGATCTTACCAAGTTAATTAATTTAATGAACACCCGTTTGTAGTGATAATCCACAAGTCCCTGGAGTTGAACCCAGTCATGTAATGTTTTTGGAAACTGATGGCCCATCACTAGAATAAACAACATCCTCTAATGATGTTCTGTTCTATTTCCAGAATACCTCGAGCTAAGGAAGTAACATGGCTGCCAGTCACCAAGTCAGAGCTCCACTCACTCACCATTGACCATCCACCTCGCTCGTGCACTGACCCGCACAAGGAGCGGATGTCTTTTTGGACAGAGTTATATCACGAATCAGAACATGCGACCAAACTTTAGTCAGACATTATTTTCATAGCCAATACAAAATATATAGCAGTTATCTGGTTTTATCTTACACACCTGGCTATGAACTTACTCCATTAGCAATAATTGATGTATATAATACTTTGAGGGCCTAACAGATGGATAATATTACTCAGCCCTTCCTGAATTATTAGGAAAGTAAACCGGAAACAGCAAAAATATTTTATTATATTTAGATAAATAAATTGATAGCTTTATTTTTTACTTTATAAGAATTAATTCAACAATTTAGCTAGCCATTGATATTGTTGTTAATTTCACGATTTGACAAGAGAAAGACATTAAAATATCTTCATGTACTCATATGTTCTTTAATTTATCACGACGTCTAATTAAACATCGTATTTATATATTTTATTTAATGCACCACTGCTATAAACTGAGTTATATGAGGAGTCGTCTAAGCTTATAACTCTATAAACATCTGTTTAAATTTAAAAATGACTCCTTGAAATGGGAATTGAACCAGAGACCCTTAGATTTGTAATTAAGTGCAAGAGTATACAGGTTCAATTCTCGTATACAGGTGCATTTTTTTTAAATTTAAAGAATATTATATTTATAAGCAGCTATAACTGTAATTAACAAATATTTTTATTGGCTTGGATATTTAATCCACTCTACAAATCTCCGGGCATTTCTAATGTAAAATTTTGTGAAATCCATCTCAAAGATTAGGGTTTTAATTCCTGTCAAAGCATATTTTAAACTATATCAGTTTCACTTTTATAACACTTCTGAACTAATTGTAATACAAGATGATTTGCCCCGATTAAAGCGAAAGGATATGTAAAGAATTATGTTTATCATGTAGGAGTATGTGACAATGCCATTTATATAAATTGTTATATCAATCAATCCAAAACACATGTGACTAATAATTCAATCAATCCAAAATGTTCACAAGTGTTAGCAAATGGAGGATAGAGGGGAAAATGAGAACCTACCCTATAAAGTTGCCACAAATTAATATAGAGTTAATTTAAATTTGATTGTAATCTCTTTAAACCATAATCTAAAGTGGCTTAATAAAGTTTCATAATTGTTTAAAATATGGAAAATGTGGAGGTAGACAAGATTCTATCTATTACCACATGTGCTCATGGTGATGAGAGTTAGACAAGATTCCAACCATTACCACACGTGCTCATGGTGAGAGTTAGACAAGATTCCAACCATTACCACACGTGCTCATGGTGAGAGTTAGAACATTTTCCAACCATTACCGCACATGCTCATGGTGAGAGTTAGACAAGATTCCAACCATTACCACACGTGCTCATGATTAGAGTTAGACAAGATTCCAACCATTACCACACGTGCTCATGGTGAGAGTTAGAGAATATTTCAACCATTACCGAACGTGCCCATAGTGAGAGTTAGACAATATTCCAACCATTACCGCACATGCTCATGGTGAGAGTTAGACAAGATTCCAACCATTACCGAACGTGCCCATAGTGAGAGTTAGACAATATTCCAACCATTACCGAACGTGCCATGGTATGAGTTAGACAAGATTCCAACCATTACCGAACGTGCCCATGGTGAGAGTTAGACAATATTCCAACTATTACCGAACGTACCCATGGTGAGAGTTAGACAATATTCCAACCATTACCGAACGTACCCATGGTGAGAGTTAGACAAGATTCCAACCATTACCACACGTGCTCATGGTGAGAGTTAGAGAATATTTCAACCATTACCGAACGTGCCCATAGTGAGAGTTAGACAATATTCCAACCATTACCGCACATGCTCATGGTGAGAGTTAGACAAGATTCCAACCATTACCGAACGTGCCCATAGTGAGAGTTAGACAATATTCCAACCATTACCGAACGTGCCATGGTATGAGTTAGACAAGATTCCAACCATTACCGAACGTGCCCATGGTGAGAGTTAGACAATATTCCAACTATTACCGAACGTGCCCATGGTGAGAGTTAGACAAGATTCCAACCATTACCGAACGTACCCATGGTGAGAGTTAGACAAGATTCCAACCATTACCACACGTGCTCATGGTGAGAGTTAGACAAGATTCCAACCATTACCACACGTGCTCATGGTGAAAGTTAGACAAGATTCCAACCATTACCGAACGTGCCCATGGTGTTAGTTAGACAAGATAAACCACTTCCACAACTGCCTTTAACAATGAATTACTTGAAAGTGGAACGAAAACAAGAAGATTGTAAGAAGTGAAGACCACGGATATAAATCAGGTGACCTTAACTTTCACTTCTAGAAGAAAGTCAAACAAATCTCCTGATTACAAGCGTGATTTACTCTAAGGGCACTGCCTACTAGAAGGAAAGTATTATCTTATTCCTGTTCTTATAGAGAATAACTGACCTGCAACTCCAAAACAACACTCAAATATACCAAACTTGTTATTATTTTTAGGAAAGTGTTATATATAATTCCTTACCAATTACTTTTATCTCAGACGTGCGAAATATCACTCTATACATCGCTCAAAATTTACTCACTCCACGTGATCATCAAATTATTTAAAACAATACACTTCTAGTATGGGTAGTTCTTACTTCCTTTTATACATTTTGGTATATTTCGCCTACATTTATAAATAATAAACGTCTTCTTAAATAAAAGGGGTTTTCCGAATGTCTGCAATGCCTCGCTATGCACTGGTAGGTTTGACCCTTAAAGGTATTATACTTAAAATGGCTTAATTGTTTTTACATAAACTGACTAAAAATGTATGTAAAATGGATTTTCAAAAACGTAAAACATATTAATATATATTAATTTTTATGTATATATTAATGGAAATATTAATGTTTATGTTTATGTAGTGACGTTTATTGATACAATACTGTTTGTTTTTATTTGATAATATTTCCTGTATAGAAAATACATTTAACACTTCTGAGCAATAAATTTCCTTTAGTTATATAATAAAGATCAACAATATCAAAAAATATTGAAAATTGCACTTTGGCATTTAAATGACCTAATAAACTGTGAGTATAGATTTTAATTGATTCGTTGACTTCTCCCGTTCCAACATTATCAATTTGTGAGCCACTGGTAGTTCATACTTTTTAACATCTAACATTATCAACTTAAGAACCACTGGTAGCTTGTCTCTTGTAGCATCCAACATTATCCACTTTTGCTTGGACCCTGTAACATCCAACATTATCAACTTATGAACCACTGGTAGCTTGTCTCTTGTAACATCCAACATTATCAACTTAAAAACCACTGGTAGCTTGTCTCTTGTAGCATCCAACAGTATCAACTTTTGCTTGGACCCTGTAACATCCAACATTATCAACTTATGAACCACTGGTAAATTGTCTCTTGTAGCATCCAACATTATCAACTTTTGCTTGGACCCTGTAACATCCAACGCTATCAACTTATGAACCACTGGTAGCATGTCTCTTGTAACATCCAACATTATCAACTTTTGCTTGGACCTTGTAACATCCAAAGTTAAAAACTTATGAACCACTGGTAGCTTGTCTCTTGTAACATCCAACGTTAACAACTTATGAACCACTGGTAGCATGTCTCTTGTAGCATCCAACATTATCCACTTTTGCTTGGACCCTGTAACATCCAACATTATCAACTTAAGAACCACTGGTAGCTTGTCTCTTGTAGCATCCAACATTATAAACTTAAGAACCACTCGTAGCTTGTCTCTTGTAGCATCCAACATTATCAACTTTTGCTTGGACCCTGTAACATCCAACGCTATCAACTTAAAACCATTGGTAGCTTGTCTCTTGTAACATCCGACATTATCAACTTAAGTACCACTGGTAGCTTATCTCTTGTAGCATCCAACATTATCAACTTTTTCTTGGACCCTGTAACATCCAACGTTAACAACTTATGAACCACTGGCAGCTTGTCTCTTGTAGCATCCAACATTATCAACTTAAGAACCACTGGTAGCATGTCTCTTGTA
>CABFWB010000656.1:178301-248499 GCA_902151455.1 Timema bartmani | reverse complement strand
TTTTTTTTACTTCTTACCAGCTACTCTGGTCATGGGTGTGGTACTAAGTATCTTGTGGGGGAAGATATTCAGAAGATCCAAGTGCAAGCGGCTTCACTCTTGTTTGGTTGCGACAGCATCGGACTGATGAGCCTTGGCAGGCTTGTGGAAAACTGGGGGACAGCACAGAGCTATCTGATAGGCTGCAGGTCAGTGTTAGAACAGCCAACCTGTGTCATGTGATCTATAGCAAGAAACTATGTATGTTGTATTTCATGAAGGTGTAACTTTACTGAACAGAAACTGACATGGCTTTTTGGAAAATTATCCGACAATATTTTTGTGCATGTCAGACGTGGTTAAATGTTGTAGACAAATGTGTGAAAAATAGAAACATTGAGAGCATGTATGACTGTGTATGGATGTTGTTGAAGCGAAGGGAGTATGCAAGAATAGATAAGTATGGAGAAAGTTAGTGAGGATGGATTAAGTAGGGAGTTGTTTTTTGAGCTATAGCCACAGTTTCTACCTACCCCATAAGGGAATGTTGTAATTGTGTATTATATATGTAAAATGGGAATAGAAGCAGATTTTTAGGGCTTTTCGAAGTTCACTTTTTCAATTCGAAACAAGTTTGAATCGAATATGTGAAATATTCTCGAAGCCGAATCCAAGTTTGAATATATTTTTTGTTAGTTTTTAGTTTTATGTTTGAAAAAGTAATATATGTACTGTGGATATTTATATATAACTTTATGAACGAAAATTATTTGGAAAATATGTTGTTGCACAATTTTTTTTTGACTAATTTGTTTTATTCTGAAAAATAAAGTTATTATAACATCTTACAGTTAAATTATCAGTGTTTTCCACAAGAAAATTTATTTTTAAAGTATATAACAACTCAGAATGGCTATAATTGAACATAAATTGAGTATTTTAGCTGTTGGTATTTGTTTCAAATTCAAATCAAAGCTTTGCATACCCCCAATGAGTTTTTTTTCTTTTATTTAGCACTGTATCTTACTACCTGTTTAAGTTATACACATATGTACTAATTACGCTTGTGAGTTAGGAATCGGGATGGATGAATTCAGAGGAAGTGTATCAGCATTTGTGTGAGAGTGTGGTGAAAAACTATTTTGGGAAAGAAAAAAAAACACCTCAGTACATCCGACTGGGATTCTAAGCCTGATCTCCCTGTCATCGGCAGTTTAGTGTAACACAAGAGTGACACCTTAGACAATGCGGCCACCGAAGCAGGTTGATGTCATATTAAAATGAACATTGAAATACAAATAGCCCTATTGGTACAACTAATAACAATTTCCAAATTTCTATAAGCCTTCTTTTTTCAAAATTTTATCAATATATTTAAACTTTGTAAAAAAAATTAATTTTATTTTATGTGTATGTGTGTTTATATATTAGTTTGTCTAGAAAATAAATAAATATGTGTATTATTTTTACAATTGAGGGAGGGGATGTTATTTAAAGCAAAGTACAATTTGTCTCTCTTTGAAACTAGATTTGGCATACAGTTGAACAATATTTAAGGAGATTTATATAGCTGCAGCTTCTTTATTTTGTATAGTTATTTGAACCGTGTCATTCCAGTCCTTGCATAGTCGGTACTCTTTGGGCTGTGACGGATCAGGATACAGATCGATTGGCCCTGAACATGCTGCACCACTGGTTGCCTCCCACGGAGGAGATGAAGAAGAGAATGTCTCTAGTTGAGCCAAAGGATAAAAGACCATTAAGAAACGGTAAGAAAAATAGGGAGATATTTTAAACTTGATAAAACCTGTGCTAAATACCTGGTGAGACAATGGAATGTGATTGTTTTCATGGTGTTATTGTGGAGATCTCAGGTAATTAAACCCTTTCAGTCAGAAGACATTAGTACAAGCACTCTAATAGAAACACATAATAAGCAGACACTTTAGTAGCGTGCAATCAAGGCCAGGTTTATGTTTCTTTTCAGCGTTTTGGCATTATCTTTCTTACTTTCTCTTGACCCCTCAAATATAGAAATATTGTGATCATCAAAAAAAGTTGAATTTGAAGATTTTGATAAATGTTGACATGTGTTACTATTGCAACATTTTGTTGTGGAGGTCCCTGTCAGCCTCCCTTAGATTCAGCCCTGTGCAACCCAAAAAATCCTTCCATATTCACAATTGTGAAGTAAAATACTTTAATACAAGATTATGTATTTGTCCAGAACCGTCAAACCTTGAGTTTGATCTTATAAAGAAGACTTCATCAAGCTGGCAACAAGAACCAGAGTTGCTCCGTGCGCTGTGTCTTGGTAGGCAAGAAGCGAGGCAGTTCATGACATCTGCTGCGTTTGCAGCCATCGGCCTTCCTATCAAACTACACTCTGAATTTGACTAGGCATATAATTTTATTTGGTCGGAATTATTAGTCAAAAGTGTGCATTTTGGAAGGCCTAGAATTTGGGTCAAAGATGTTTCGGTGGCTTAACTCAAGTATGAATACACAATATGGAATCAAGAACATCCTTTTTTAAACAGTGCAGATGAGAGTTGTGGGCTATGTGGTGTTTTAATGTTGATGCTCTCCTAATCATAGGAGTTGGCTCAATAACAATTTAGTTAAGAAGTCATTGTGTAATACAACTTTTAAGTAGGGGCATGCGAGACTTGGAAATATCTTGAAAATTCAAGAAAAAAATAATCTCAATCTTGTCTCAAAAGTTAAAAAATGTATCTTGAAAATTTGAGAAATAAAAAACAGCAAATAATGGCCCTAAGAAATTAAAAAACCAAACCGGGAATTTATTTCCAATAGTACCTTAATAATCCAAAAATAGGCCGCAATTCCCCCTCCAAAACAACCTTCATTAAGAAATGTTTTGGTTACAAATATAGTTTTTTGATATCATACTTTGACTATAAGCGGTTACAATATAAAATTAAATTATAATGGTGTTCATTGTAATTACCTATCGCTATTTACTTATTGCATTTAAAATGTGTATGAGTTATATCTCAAGTGTTTGAATTATATATAAGACAATCTAAAGCAAGCGTCAGCTCAAATGTCATAAAGGAACGCTATAAACTTTATATTTACTTTAATAAACACAATTTAATTTTTTTTACTTTCAAAGGACGTTTTCTTGTCTCGTATCTCAATAACTTTTTATATTATCATCTCGAATTGAAAAAATTGTTCTCGCACATCCCTACTTTTAAGATATAAAGTATGTGTGTGTGTGTGTGTCTAAATTTATTAAGGAAATATTTTTCTAAAGATTGCAATGTTAGTGCGTACATATCTACAAATTGAAAATATTTTAACTTTTTAGTTGCATCTTAAAAACAGGTTTAAAAAGAAAAAAGCGTGCTCTGTGGCCTTATAATTTTAAACATTGTAACTATTTTATATGAAAATGTATTTCTTCCACGAGTTAATAAATACACATATACCTTTTGAATATACAAAATCAACAAGTTCTACTGGATCGAGGTATAATTGGAACACTTTTTTAAGACACCATTTATTTTCTGCTAGACAGAGGTTTTTTGTTTCTACCCCTTGACTTTTAAAAATAGATGTTTCGCTATTTAAGTCTAAAATCTTAGGCTGAAGAAACTGTTTATGTTAATGAAAGATAGTTTTTTAAAAAAATAATGTATTGGTGTATATTAGTGATTTATCTCAACAATTTACTCCACACCATTATTATCCAATTAAATGGGATGGTTATTTGCCATCATTTGGAATAGTGAAATTGCAGATGTAGACAGAACTGTGTATAACCAGCATGAACAAGAGTTACAAGAGAAAAATGCTATATTGTCCCTTCAATTAACCACTATCAGAATAAGGAAAACACTGTTTATACCCTATAAAAAAGAGCAGAGTTTTATTATGCATGCGGGTTACTCTACATTTATTCCTGTTACTTGTTCCTATTTTTCTCTTTCCTGTAACTTATTTATTTTAATAATCTTTTAAGTTTTTTTTAATTTGAGGTATTTAACATGCACTTTCTGAACAACTGATTATATCAGCACACGATTTGTGAACTATCAACAATCTAGAAGACTCAACATCCAGCCCCTGACCGTTAATTCATTGCTGTGAAAAGAGAAACTCACATTTCATCAATGATACATTTTTCAAAATCATACTCAGGAGGGGGAGGTGACCGGGCTTAGCTCAGCAGGTGGACACACTACTGACTTAACTACTATGAAAAAAACCTGTAATCTTAAATATAGAATTATCCTTTATCTGGGTAAATACAAATAATTCCAATGATAGTATTGATTTAGTACAGCTTTACTTGTGGCTCATTGTATCAACATTAACAAAGTACATATGGCAGTTTATATTTATTCATAATATTTATAATTTCCTCTACAAATTCAGCAATTTTTCTCTCTTCACATCGGAGCTTGTTGCTTCCCTTGAGCTAGGACTTGCTTCATTCTGGCGAGCAAGTTTGGAATAAGATCTATGTGAGTATCCACACACTTCACTGTGCATTTTTCAAACATCTGAGTATAGCGCATTACCTGTTTTTAAAAAAAACACTTATTATTTTGGACTAAACTATTTTCAACTCTATACAAAGATTATTTTTAGAGCCGTGTCTTACTACCCGTTCGAGTTGTATGCTTATGTACAAATCACGCTATTGTTTTGTTAAGGATTAGGAAGGTTATATTTAGCAGAAGTGTACCTGCTTTTGTGTGGAGGTAGAGTGAAAACCCACCCTCGATACACCCGACAGATTTAAACCTTGATCTCCCAGTCATCGGCAGTCAAATCTACTGCGTGAGTAGAGCATTTTGACCACGCTGCCACCAAAGCGAGTTACAAATAATTGTTATGAACAATGTTCCTCTTTTCACTGTGTATTGAAACACCATCAACTTTTTTAAGTAACACTTATGCCAATGTTTGGTGATAATATTTATCTCTACCTGTAATAGAAATATTTGGTATAAATCTTAGCTTAAGTTGGAGATGATATGGTCATAAAATGACGATAGAAAAGGAAAGTATACTAAAGATAATGATGGTGATGAGGTATGTATGGAAAATACTACAAGGGAGACTAAGAGATGAGAAGAGCAGATAACAAGGTGTGCAAGTGAGAGGAAAATAATGGTGGATGGAGGCATTTTTCTAAACTGGCACGGCTACAGGCTGGAAACAGTTGAAGTCAAAATTAGTTTGCACAGAGCAAAATAAAAAGGACAGCTTAGCTTATTTTGTACACCATCCGTCTGGACTATCTATCTATACTCCATTCATGGTAGGAATTACTCTCTGAAAGGTCTTTTTTCCTACCAATATCCTACTATATAATAGATTTCTGGTAGGGAAAAAGGCCTTTCAGAGAACAATTCCTACGGTGAACAGACTATATGTATTTACACCAATGGGATAGAAATGTACATACATTTAAGTGGAAAAGGTGTTGAACTATGTAGGGAAAACAGCCAGGATTCAAACAGACACTGGAAAACCAGCAAGATTAACACTTTGGTGTGTGTAACTACTGGTACACGTAAGTATACTGTGTTTATATACAAGTGCTCTGCTTTACATTTTTTTAAGGGTGTTAAAAAAATACCTTACCTCATTTTCATTTGGGTTGGGTCCCATTTTGTCTTTAATTTCGTCATTACACTGCATGACACACCTCTGCAGTCTGTTCTGGAAAACAAAATATCACAATTCCTGTTTTTTTTAAAACAATTTTGATTTATATACCTTGATTCTTAAATTCCATTCATTGATTTTATTAGAAAGGCATTGTAACCTGGGGTGAGATATATCACCAGCACTTATTTTTTTTTTTTTGTATTAACCCTAAAATAATTAAAGATATATTTATCTTGCATTATTTTTGGATTAATTCACAAAACAAGTGCAGGTGATCAATCTCACCCTAGGTTATATTTGAATGACATTTTTACATTTTGAACCACTACAAAAAAAACTAATGTCTAGGCTCGGGCTCTCACATAAGGGGGGAGGGCCTCAAATTTACACTTTTAATGTTAACTCTTAATTTGGTTATCGTAACAAACACAAAAATACACTGACAGCTTTGAAAGAAGATGACGTTTATAATAAAAACTTACACAGGCCACGCTATCTAGCAAACCTACTGACATTTTTTAGCTTATAGTTTTCGTTATACACGTTAGATGGCAGTCTGCAGCATATTTTCATACCACAGCTTCGAGAAGGCTTTGTGAATGATTTGCATCTATTTTCATAGTTTAGATTGTTCTGTGCGAGTTTTTCATACAAAATGCTTTGTTATGTTCATGAACAACAGGCTGTGATATTGAATGAGGCCAAATTGGTAGCGCAGAGTAAAAATATTGGTACATCATCTCAGTTTACCTGCAGTTGCTGCCGCAAGCTTTGTGATGTTTCTCATGTTGAGCATCAGCAAAATTATGGAATCGATGTCTTCTTTGTCATTGTCGAATTCATATCAGGTCTAAGAGGGTGGTTTGAGTCATTCAATATAATTTGGTATCTAGGCCTATTTGAGTTTCTCTGGAAATTTAATGACCTCAGTACCGGTATCGAAGATCTACGTTTGTCAACAAAACAATCACTTTCTATCTATTTGATGCGATGATTTTTCTAAAGCAAATATATTCCATCAACTTTAAAATTAATTATAAGCCAAACACATTACTTCAAGAAATACTCGGAACTTGAACTTTCTGGTGCGTTTCCTAATGTCATGTTGTGTTGAGGATTTTACTGAGTTAACACACATCAGTAGCTTCGAGTGAACATCATTCAATGTGTTGAAACAAGTCAAGAATTACTACCATTCAACTATGGGACATGATCGTTTGAATGGCCTCGCAATGCTTAATATAAACTATGATATTGCAAGAATTATATTTTTCCAGTATAGTTGGTTAATTTGCACCAAAAAAAGCTAGAAAATGATGTGTTAAATAAAAATTGGAATTTTTATTTACAAAGTAATACAATGTTCTTTTTCTGTAATAAAATTATTATTGTATTAAGTGTAATTTAAAATATTGGTTTTGTACTATAGTTTTCACACTTTTTAATTCATTTGGGGGGGGAGGGGCTCAAAATTGAAAGTGGCCCAGGCCTCTCTTGGTCTCTGTGAGGGCCTGCCAGGCCTATATGAAACCTAAGGCACTGTGGTAACTATTTAATCTTTTTCTACCTCAATTATGAGTTTGTTATAATGTGGTAAGTTAATTATCTGAGGTCTGGTTTGTAGCCTTAGATGGAATTTGAAATCTCACTAAACAAGTTGAATGTTTCAATGACTAAACAATATTGTAAGCCTACTGAGGAAAAGAGGCAAACAAGACTTACATGCATGTGATCTATTTCTACTTGAACAAAATTTTGAGCTTGATGCAATGAAATTGAACATCTCTCAACACACTGGTGAACTTTCTCGACCGTCAAATCATTGTTATCGCAGCACTTGGCTGCGCAACGGTGCATATCACCCTGAAATAAAAACATTACAATTTTTTTAGGTAAATATTAATTGCTGTAGACTTATGACAAAACTAGGCCTAATCAATTTTTTAACTGAGTGGTACTCAAATTTGTTGGAGTTTATTCTCGGTCATATAAACATGAGGCTAGAAAAATCATGTTAGGTTAGTGATTTGTAGGCTTACTTTTCAATATAATGGGTTAAAATCTTTATGTCTAAACCGCTTTGACACAAAATATACATGAACTCACTTGGTTTGTGTTTATTGTAGAGCATTGTTGTATCATGCTTGTGACACAAAAAACCTTACACACATGAAGTTATGTCAGATTTACAAGAGACGAGTACTCGGTCGAGTCTATTAGCGAGGAGAGTGAATATTCAACACTAATACCCTCAATCCATAAATTTATCTTTCCCCTCACTTGCATCACCTTTGCTTACCCCCACCCTATCTTTTACTACATTTATGTATTTTGTACTTTTTTTGTTAACTGAACCTGTTTTTTGTAACTTTAATGTACCGAACTGATCATTTTAAAGACAAATAAAATGAACAAAAAAGTAAATAGATTATACTTAACACCTCGTGTTAGGCGTACTAATTAATCATACCTGTAATTTTCTTAAGTAGATTTTATCAACATCATTTACTAATTTTTGCATTGCCGTCTCAACACGTTCCTTTTGTTCTTCCACCATTTTTAGGTTAGAAGACTTTTAAAAAAATAGTAGATTTATAGAACGTTTAAACCTTATTCGTATACTATGTCTTTATCAATACATTAACTATAAAATAAACTTTTCACACATAATCATTTTCAATTTAAAGATTAAAGCTCGGAACTCAACATAGTGCAGAAACCAGGGACAGTTAATCAACAATTATCCACCTAATTTCACCAAGACTTGAAAATAATAATACACCATGAACAAAATAGTCTCGAAACACGAATCCAATTGTCAAGTTAGCATGCTAAACAATGTAATCCGTTTAGCTAGTATTATATTAAAATTTAAACTAAACAATCTACATAGCTATGTTTGACGGTGATAATAACTCAAACAAAATGTAAACTTAAATTTACTCTCTGTCTTTGAAAATACGAATATATGGTTCCTAAACTATTGCGTTGCAGCTCTGTGCCACTAGATTCAAATTATTTTTATTTTTATATAATTGTAGCAGATATTTTTACTACACTTATTTTAAGAATAATTTTAATGATAATTGGTCAATATTACGTTCCCTTAAATTTTTATTTGATAATTTTTGGTAAAAAATTTAATAAATAGTAATAGAAACGTAATTAATTACCTAATGAGCCTCCGAGACCAATATTTTGAACTAAGAAAGTACCGATATAAATTCTAGATAGCAGCACCTAATCGAAAACTATCTTAAGAAAATGTTTTTATAATAATAATATTTATTTCAATAGCATTACCCTTCTAACAATATACATAATACTTAATACATAAAAATAAAATACTTGAATAAACAATAGTTGCTGTGCATAAACAGGAACATACAAAACAACATCTGTCAACCAAAATTATGTTAATTTATACTTTTCATAAAAACGTAAACATTGGCTTCACTCATTTCTTAAATACATACGTATTTGATAGTCTTGCCTTTAACATGTCTAGTGTAATAGAATTAGTATAATATCAATGCTTGTATATTTATTACATTTTAAAATGATCCGCGTTGCCCTGTTCTGTAGTTTTGGAAGTCTTGATATGTCTGTAGTTGAACACATATTAATGAACCACAATAATTAAAATGAGGCAAAACAATAGTATTGAATATACTTAACTAATTTTGTCAAAACTGATAGTTATTAATAACTAAATTATAATGCAATAGTCAAGGGCGGTTTTTACTAAATACTAAACTACATAAAATAAAGCTTTTTTAAAAATTAAATCAATAACGCATCTGTAGCAAAATAATTGAGAAGTAACTTAACGAAAATAATTAATTGAAATCAGTGTCTATTCGCCCTGATTTTATGCATCATAAATACAGTAGCATACAGCTACAAATAAGTTATTAGTTCCTAATTCCCATTGTTTTAAAAATATAACTCCATTTAACATTTAAAAGAATCAAACACTATAAAATAAGCTATAACAAATATTTAAATATCGTTAAAATAATCTTTGGCTATGTGAAAAAGTATAAAAATAAAGTAGTAATTATTTTCAACTCCGAAGTACTAGTAGAAGTAGAAAATTCCACCTTTGTTTATTTACTACCTCAGAAACTGGACAAGCCTTGTAAAATTCATATTGTAATCTATTAGATACATTTTTAAAAAATTCTCATTCAAATAGAAAAAGTATAGTAGTGTCTCATAGATGGCTCTAGCAGTACTCAGTGTGTTTCCTCTTAGAAAACTGGACAAATCTGTTTCAGTTATTAGGAGAATAAGACATAGCAAGAGGTATTTCACATTAGTTATCCAGTTTCAAATAGTACATAAATTGTCCCACAGATGTCTCTAGTAGTACTATATTTCGTTTATTTTCCGCTTGGAAAACCCTATAGTAGATAAGTTGTCTTATAGATGGCTCTACAGTACTCAATGTGTTGTTCCTCTTAGAAAACTGGACAAATCCGTTTCAGTTATTAGGAGAATAAGACATAGCAAGAGGTATTTTATATTTGTTAAACCTTTTCAAATAGTATATAAACTGTCTCACAGATGTCTCTAGTAGTACTAGATTTTGTTTATTTTCCGCTTAGAAAACCGGACAAATCTGTTTTCAACTAAAATAGAGAATCAGTTTTCTAATAGTTCATAAATTGTCTCATAGGTAGCAATTTCAGTTATTACTTTGGTACTCTATCACTATCAAAGTCTAGTATATACTAAACTCTAACTCTAGACAAACAATAACTAAATATCGAAATAATTGGCTCCAAATGGCATTTCAGAATATTAAAACATTTTAAATTATATTATAGCTGATAAAATAAATTCAATAAAATTTAAATTAAGTAAAGATTTATCATATATAAATTTTGTTTTGTTGGTGACAACAGTCAAAACTACTTATGTAATGACTGATAACATGGGTAGTTAAAATCTTCTTGAAATGTGATAATAGAGGATTTAACAGAGAGTTTATAGCGTTTTGTAATAATTGATTTTGTACGTTATCTAGAGTAATTTGATCTGTGGTTATCATTGTTAACAATATGCCATATCTCTAAAATAGCCTGCATTAAGTGATATCAAAATTATTTTCTGATGAACAGGATTATGACAGTTTCGCTAATATTTTGCAACATTATAATATAATTCATTCTGTGTGCTGTCAATTAATTTTGTAACCTATTATAAAGAGTGACCAATTTGAAAACCACAGTAAAAATTCAGCCAAATTTTAAAGAATAGTTTTTAAGGGGCGCTATTTTATTTATTTGCTGAGAGCACCATCAGTCGCCATCAATCACCATCAACCTTAGTTATGCTTCTGCTTGCAACTGTCACTTTCAAAAAACAATATAATTACTTATAATAAAGTAAAATGTTATCCATTTTTACTGCAAGAAAATAAGTTATGTTGTTCTGAAAAGCTTCTTACCAAAATCATACTTTTATCACAGTCATGTTTTCAAATGAAAACTTATTTTTCTTCTGCATCTTATATTTTTTCAATTTAAACTTGTGATTTCTATACTAACATTTTACGGACTAGTCTTCTGCCTCTAATTCCATATACCTTTCCATAAAATCCTGTTTTTTTTTAGTTTTTTTGCTGTATGGCTTTAACATCTGTGTCTATTGTTCCTATTTACATGACAATAGTGCCAAAAAAAGGTGTTTTTTTTTTGAAAGGGCTAACTTTAATATCTTAGATGAAGGTTTTGATTCCTAATGCCCTCATATGCTTAAGCAGGGTGTCTACTGGGTCATGAGTCACAAAAAAGTTACTAATTGAAAAAAAAAAGTCACAAAAGTCCCTGAAAAGTCACAAATTTCCAATATTTTTTACCATAAAGTCACGAAAATATTTTTGTTTGAATTTCCCGCGCATCGTAACAATGAAAAAGCGCTGAATGTCGAGCCACCCACTACCCATAATGTCATGTGCTAGCCGCAAGTTGCCTGATTGTTTTTGCCGTGATACCCTCAAGGTCAAACATGCTTTTATGGTGGATGATCAAAAAAATCCTTTAAGAACATCTATATAAATAGCTTTCTCATTGGCGTCGTTTTGTAAATATTTTAATCGGTGATAAGCAGGATGTTAATTTAAACATAGATCTTCTTTAGTAGAAATGTTGCTTTTTTTTTTTTTAATAAGTTTGTTTTCTAATGGGGGTAGGTACAAAATAAACAATTTATATTAAGCACCAATGATTTATTTTTTTATAAAAATTAGTATGAAATGAATTTACAGCATCACTATGACAAATACATTAATGAATTTATTTAAAAGTGTAACATTGTCTTAAATTTAGTTGAGAATAAAGTTCAATAAACAATATGCAACAAGTAACATGTATTTTTAAAGTAAATAAGGTTTTAGTCAAAATAAGTAGTGCATACAAATTTAAAACAACACATTCATTAAATATCATGAGATTTTAGTTGTCTGTTTTGATACAAAGATGTATATTAAAACTAAATGTATGATGGGTAAACATAAAAACTACAACGAAATACATTACCAACTATTTAAGATGTACCCAGCAACAAGATAAACTATTTTATTTTCAGCTAATAATTTGTTAGGCTAGAAAGCTAAAGCAATAATTCATTTTTAAATTCAAAGAATATAAAGTGGAATGATATCCTATGGAGAATCATTAATTTGATGGCGGAATTAATTGTTGAGCAAGAACTTTCCATGTATCAATAAAACATATCGAATATTTCTTAAACTAAAATTTTCCCACATCAATTTTACAGAGGAATAATTTGCTTGGGAAACTTAATGCACCATTTACTGTCAAACATAGTTAATTAAACAAAACAGGTTGCATTCCAGTTTTATTTTTAGCAACAAAAAAATGGTAAGGAAACTATTTACAAACAAAATTACTATAATAATCTTTCAAATGGCAAAGGACCAGCACTCCATTTCAACGTGTTTGATTTATTTCACAAGTATCCGTAAGGACATTACTGTAATAAACATTGATTTCCGTTTGAAATTACGTTTTTATTTTTAGCCAATATTTAATAATTAGCTGTAAAGGAATGTTATGAAACTCCTTAATGAATTTAATTTCACAATAACTTTAAAACTACTCTATGCCATTAAAAGCTCGAAAGTTCACTGCCGCACTTACAAAAGCACGCCACCTATTCCTATCTTGAGCTATTTCTATCCAGTTCACCTCATTATGCATTTTCAACTTTTGAGTTTTGATAAAAATCTGATATCTATTTTTTTTTCTATACAACACAATGAAGTGGTGATCCAGTGCCACATAAACCGCCTTAAAACATCTTAACCTTCATTTTGTATTCCTTGGATTGGAAGGAAAAGATGTGACCCACAACAATGTGTAAGAATAACATGTCTTGACATTATTCTTGCCTTCCCCCAACCAAAAAGAACAAAAGCCTTAAGGCCCTGACACAGACTCCGTATGTCCGTGGTCCATAATAAATCGATGCCACAGTATCAGATTGCTCTGGCCACAAAGTCCTTATCCGTAAGTCCGTACTTGGTAGAAGGTGATCAACTTTAACTTTCTAAGGACTAGTTTATATGTACTACTAATCACAACTGAGTAAATATGTGTGTATGCGCTTTGGGATCCATCTTAAACACCAAAATAAATTGTTTATAATTAGATTTTATTTTGTGATCGGTTATATTCTTGTCAAAGATAAAAACCCATATAAATGTAAAGAAAGCACAAAAATAATATTAAAATATTAAAAATATGTTTACATTCAGAATACTAGAACCTACAATTTGTTTTGCATTTTCCGGCTAATTTATTTTAAGTTTGATAGTTAAAACCGTGTTATAAATATATTTATTCTGATTGTACTACATTTCAAGTACATCCTGGAAGTTTTCTCAACAATTTTTTTTTTTAGTTTCTTTTATTGATCAGCTGACTGAATGGCACTCGCTACTTGCTATAACGATTTTCTTTCGGAGTCTCTGACTATATAATTGGTTGGAACGATCATGTGATTATGGATATGGACTGTGTAATCGTGAATATAATTTCTTGAAGACCAGGACCACGGATCTACAGATATGAAGTCTGTGTCGGGGCCTTTATCATAATGTATATTGGTATAGTTAAATTATTAAAGTATTATATAAATATTATTGTGAAGATAGTTTAACATGTTTCTTTCAACTACATTCTAGTCCTATTCATATTTCTAACACACAGTAGTTCACAAGCACACAAAGTTCCTACTTTGTAGAGGAACTTTGCTAATAGCACAAAAAGAGAAGGCAATAATTCACCGTATTCACTTAACAAGTAATTAATGATTTTATGAGTTAACTCTTCAAGAATGTTACTGTAGAAAAAGAAAAATTTGGCTTTAATATTTTACCAGAGTATTATTTGTATATTTATAATGTCAGTAAATACAAGAAATGTAGCGAGAAAAAGGGTAATTGATATGACAATATTTTGTTAAAACCTTGACTATGGCAAACAGTATTCATCCTTAACCGACCCATTTGAATAAGCAAAGTTACACTCGTTCATCACACACACATCAGGGATTTGAAAAGCTTCAACATGTCACATGGAAGAATGGAGGACAATGGTCGCACCTGGTTAGGACTTGAAATCCTCAAAAGATGCGCTCAAGTAGTTTTGTTTTCCATTATTTGTGTGAAATATTAGACAGTTCTATTTTTATGTTTTTATTAATTAGAGGTCATGTTTGCTTTTCTTTATCCCTCGATAACAGTTGTCAACTGATATTGGCTACTGTGTTGTCAAATGTTATCGTAATTTGCAACTTCATCTAAAGATTCATATGCATTTTTCATAAATCATCTATTCTACACATAACACAAATTACAATCGGAGCCCACTTAATAATGCTCACACTTTGACATGGATGCCTCTTATGGCACGACCCTTTAACATAGCTTTTAAACTAAATGAAACCAAGTTATAATAGGGATGTGCAAAACTAGAAAATATCTCGATTGAGACAAGAAAAAATATTTCAATCTCATTTCGAAAGTTAAAAATGAATCTTGAAAAATCAAGAAATTTTAAAAATTGAAAAAAAAATATCTGCCCTAAAAATTTACAAACTAAACCAAGAAGTTATTGTTTCTAATAATACTATATAGACCCGAAAATAATCCTCACTTTTCCCCCCAAAACAGACTTCATTAAGAAAGGTTTTGGTTATAAATATTGTTTTTCGATATCATGCATTAACAATATGATCTTTTATAGTACAAAATTAAATCATAAATGGTATACATTGCAATTAACACTATTTTATTAATTACTTTTAAAATGTGTATCAGATAGATCTTAAGTGTTTAAATCAACTATAAGATAATCCAAAGCAAGCACCAGCCCAAATGTTAAAATCGACTATCACTCTATAAACTATAAATCTACTTTAATAAACATAATTTATATTTTTGTACTTTTAGAGGAAGTTTTCTCGTCTTATCTCGTGTTTCGATATGTTTTCATATTCTTGTCTTGAATTGAAAAAGTGGTTTTTGCACATCCCTAAGTTTTAACAGCTATACAAAATCTTACGTACTGGTAAATGTTTATAGCATGTTTCGACACATCATAGTCATTATTATGAGTGATTTTTTATTTTGTTTATTTACACAAAAAAGTGCACTTTTAGGGGTTTTTTTTTATACTCATTCAATTGCTAATGTATTTGTTTTCCTGTTTGTATGAAAAAGTTATGCTTATATTTAAAAAGGTGAAAGGGGGTTTTCCTTAAAGAGTTATATTATTATATATATTCACATATTTCATATGATTTGTCAGTAATTTTTCAACCAAAAGTATAAAAAAAACTAAGCAATTATTTTGTATTTTTTTGTATTAAATTAAAATAAGCACAATACTTTTTACCAAACAAGATAAAATTTTAATCAAACGTTTATCGGAACCATGTAATGTTTTCTTTTTAGAATATTTGGAATAGAGCACTAGGCTAAATCAAGGTTTAAATTATGGGGGATAGCCAGCACACCTACCTTGGTGATACTGGAGTAGAAATTGTTTAGATAAAACACTAAAAAACACACAAACACTTTTTTAAGAACAAACTTTCACTGTCACAGACACCTTCATCAGGTCAAGAGAATAGACTGATGTTCTTGGTTGAACTGCAAGGTTGACTGTCCTATTTAGAATATATAATTATTAGAAATTAATAATCAGTTATATATGGCTTTGTCACTCATTTTTATTAAACACTAAACCAAATATTTAACATTTTATTTAATGCGTTACATTTATATAATTTATCATAAAAAATGTTATTTTCAAACTATAATCTATGTTTGAACAGAGTTGTGCCAATGTTTTGAAAACTGAGTGAAAGAAAGTGGAGAAGGGACCAGGACAACATTTCCATTTCAAGTATTACTATTCAGGGGTGTACAACTAGTCACATCTCCCAGTCCAGTATTCCTAGCTTTCAAGTTGACACATCCCTGTGACTAAAGAGATTAGCTGTCTCAAAAGGGACTCAAGATATTAAATCCTTGATACTTAATTGTCAAAGAGAGATTAAAAATACACCTAGACATTGTTTCAAACCGTGTACGTTGCTTCACAAATCAGTCTTCTTAATGTTACAAAAGTTTTTCCTAGAGGCGGTTTTGCTTTCTTTCAGTTTTTTTAAGCACAAGTCACCAAACATTAGGAATGTGTCAATGAAATGTCACTACCATTAGGTTTTAAAAAACCAAATAGGCCATAATCATAGAATGGTTCAAGGGTTCTCAAATTTTTTAGATCAAAGGCGCCCTTGTACCAGAAAAAGCATTTTCTGGAGTCCTCATAGAATATTTTAGACAAATATTATGAACTTTTAATAATGGCATTTAAATTTTACAAGTGTCAAACAAACGAAAAACATCACGTCATGTTTTGGTGTCGCTTAAATATACTGAGGCTACACACATTTTTGAAATACAAGTAGGTATTGTTATAGAAATTATAATTGTTTTTATTATATTTTTTGTTGAATTTTAACTAAATTTGAAACCGAGAAGTGTATGTTAATCCAAAGCCTAGTTAAAATTGACTGAAGAACATTACTGGTTAACTTCACACATTAGCGATGGAGTGAAAGTAAAAATGTTTACACTGTGTGACCAAACAAACCAATGAAGCCGACAAGCCACATACAGTTATTTTTCAATGGCAGTAGTAGTGACATTTCATACACTAAGAACCTGAATTCTCTATCGCTGTTTCTTGGCACTCATCACAATGGAATAAATTGTTTCTTAGCTACTGTGACTGTACGCTGTATTCGTGTAAGGTCCGCTGTATATTGAACTGCCTGTTGTTGAGGCTTCCTTCTTGTGCCGTCTTCTCGCGAGGAGAATCACGATGACCGCCACGACGGCCAACATGAGAATAAGACCGGCGACGGCAATGGCGATGGCAAAATTCCGCTGAGATATGCAGATACTGTTAGGATCATCTGGTGTCTGAAACAAAATATAATATTTAGATCCGCCTTCCACCAGGGTTGAACCAATATACACAATTAGTAGTTTGGAACAAAACTACATGTTACTTTACAATCTTCTACAAATGAATTGCTCATTTCGAAAAGGCCATATTTCCCCTTTTTACCAAAATTCACTTTTTTACATTTTTTAATACCACTGTAGAAGGACGATGCATATTTTATGCAACAATTCCATTTAAAGATATTTCTAAATATTATATTTGCTAGCATTTATTTCTAGAGGCCTTATTTCTAGAGTTGTGGCCTCCAACATATTATAATAATTCTCTCCTGTAAAATTTGTGAAATTACGGACTTTTTGAAATGACCGAAGCCATAGCTTTGAAACATAGCTACAGTGTTCCAAAGTTGACACGTTTTAGCTATTAAATGTCAAAACTAAACCTATGACGAGATTTTATACTATCATGTTTAAAAATGAAAATATTCAGGTGGGTGCAATGAAGACCTTTGTATTCTAGTTTTACACTAGTTCTAGAAAGGTTACAAAAAACATGTTAAAATATCTATACTTAGATAAAATAAGATACTTGTGGATACTTTAAGATGTCTTTAAATAAAAACTAACCACACCGCTCTTTGGTTATAGCAGTGTTTGTCATACCACAGATTCAGACATACTGAGGGTCTTTCTTTATTCCTGTGTCCTTTAAAGGTAAAGCTGATGCAGGTGATTTCACTAAAAATGTGATCTTCAAAAGAAAAAAAATCTCATAAAAATCAATGAACAATTATTGACTTTTTAAAAAAGTGATTAAATAAATTTGGTGAATATTTCTAAGATTCATCTTTGTATTGTTTTATGTGAAAGTGAAAGAATTTTCAAAAATTGTCTGTATGTTTTTAGTCTATTAGATAATGAATATGTTAGAAAATAATATAGCCATCAGTTTTAGCGCAGTTGTTTGATAACGCGGCTCAGATAATTAACATTGTTGCCACTAGAAAAAGAGGTAATGGCTGCCTCTCGAAGAAAATCAGTAGTTACCACCCAATCCCCCGACCTAGGTTTCATTCTATCGAAACTCATCAGGAGGGAGTGTTTGCACAATAAAACTTCCTAAAAGAGGAAATTAAAAAACACAAAAGAGAGAGAAAGAAAGTGGGTAAAGAATGTTAGGACACTTATATGAACATGTAAAAGAAATAAGTTTATTATTTGTATTTGATACACCTATGAAACATATCCATTTTATTTTCTCCAAACTATAGCTATTAAGTTGTGTTTTATAAGACAATACTCACCTTTTCCCGGGAGACATCATCTATGACGTCTGCTTTACTGAGATCTGTCGCCTCGTTAACATAGAGTCCACTGTAAACCTCGATGGTCGCAGGACTGCCGCCGTCAGACTTCTTCACTTCCGAGTCTCGCCGAATACGCGTCAATGCCGTACCAATCTCACAATTAGGAGGCTGTGATAAACAATACAAGTTTTACTAGATGTTAGAGATTAGTTTCATTCTGGCAGTGGTCAATGAATCTTTCATTGTTTTTTTGAAAAATAATACTGATTATTTTCATACATGGACAAATAACAGACTAGTGTCACCAATGACATATTTAAAAAAAAACTATGAATGTAAAATGTGAATGACCCTTAGTATGGAACGAATCCTGGATAGATCAGTGGTAGACCATTTGTGCGATAAGTTAAGGGTCCAGGTGTTATTTTTCAATTTTATAAATAATAAAATAATAGGTTTGGTATCAGTCTTTTAAAAATATATGGTAATTGTAAATATATCATCTCTTCACAAACTATTTAGCTTTTCTTAACATCTGTAAGCTACTAGATCCACTGTAATGTATCCAAAATGTAAGTTTATGTGACTTTTGGCAGCTGATGTAAATAAATGTTAGTAGCTATGGCCAACAAAGTTATTATAATATTTAATAAATGCGAGCACTAGACCATGTGTAAAGACCATTAAGCGTTTGATATAGTGGAACACCAGTTTACCAGATTATTGCAGCCGCCGTTGGCCTTGATACACAATTGCACATTGCACTGGTAATAAACAGAAGCAGTGTATGGAAACTTGTGAGCCTGGAAATGTACAGAGGCCTTCGTCTTGCTTTCGTTGTACTCGAATTGACCCATGATCTCTCCGTCAAGAGGGCACCTGAAATACACAAGTTAAGGTACATTACTGATACTATTAATCTGTGATGTTATCATGGAAACGCCTTACTTCTCATCAGCTGAAAATTATAGTGTTGGAATTTTTTTTATTGGTGTTTCATGCATTTAGCACAAGATAGATTAGTGGACATGTAGTGGACTCCAAATCGCTCGTATACTGTCTGATTTCAAAATTTGTAGAGAATAGATATTTGACTTCATTGGGATTCAAACCAAAGGTGCTAGAAGTGATCGGTCACGCAATGTCTGAAATTCAGGTGCTTGAATATCAAAATATTATTATAGCTCCACCAATTCCTTACTGTTAAAATAAGATAGTGTATCTGTCTACTCGGATTTCTATAAGTAAATTTAAATAAGAAGAGATTATTTTGATAAAGAAAATAAATTACATTATTTTGAAAATAATGTGAATGAAATTTAAGTTATATAGTATCTTTAGTATATTAGTTTAAATTATGTACAGCAAATTTAATAAGAAAAAATACTATTAGTAATAAAAATAATTTAAGCGTGTGATAAATTATACATAAATATAATTTAAAGCTTTGTGTTGAGTTACAGATATTTCATGATAGTTTCCTCGATAATGGTATATTTTGTGAAATATATTAAAACTAGTACAGTAGTCTCAGAAAATCGACCTAATGTGGACTGAGATGGTGTAGAGTTATTGTCGAGTTTTATGAATGAACTTGCATAAGATGCATGTTTACTATGTCATGTTTACTAAACAAGGATGAATCACAGTACAGTATCGAATATTATAGGTACAGTTGTACTTTATTGTAGTATTGTATGTATAGTAACGGTAATATACGTACAGTACAATATATTATGTGTTAATATAAAGGTGTATGTACATATGTGTAATATACAGACCAGTATGTACTGTACATAGTTATAAAATTGTATTGATTCGAATAACACGTTACTGAATTATAAAACTAACAAACACAGCACTTGTAAAAACACCATAGCACGAATGTTCCACTTGAGTTACACAACAAACTGAGAGGTTATATAGTTAAACGAGCTTGGATTGTGATGACTGGCGCCAACAACTGTGTGCACGTGCGAGTGTCGAGTTACACAGAATGCAGAGTTATCGAGTGTCGAGTTTTGGAGACTAAAGTATTTTCTAATAGTACAGTACCATGTTTAAAAACAATTCCTTTTCATTTGTTTGGTTTCTTTTCCCTTAACTTATATGGCAGAGGGTTGTATGCCATTAAGGAGAACATGACCAAACAGATAATAAAGAACAAGTTTTAAAAAATTGTATCAGAAAATATTAATTTCATTATATTATGCAAACTATAACATTTTCACTGAAACTAACATGAAATATCTTTAAATTTATATAAAGCTTTTTAAATTATTTATTTAACCTATATCATCAGATGTTTAAATAATTTATCAGTATTAATAATATATTTATTACTCTATTTACCAATGTATTAGAAATATTATAATTTAAATGTAATTTCATCTTTTATCAAAATAATATATCCCTAGCGAGATGACTGGGCCTGTTTTAGTGCCACGAGTTTTTTTGATAATGAATCCTCTACACCCAGTCACACACTCATAAAGAGCACTTACAGGACATGTTAGGTTTGTTTACTTTACTGTCTACAATGAAGTGTAGGGAGACGTAATTTCAATCAATGTCACCATCACCAAACTCTAATATTAAAGTTTACAAATATGAATTAAATACAATCAAATTAATATATAAAAAGTTATTGATTTTTAATCTTATTTAAAAAAATATAAAATGCAATACCTTCTAGGTATTATAGATTTTCACAAACAATTATCCTCGACCAAATAACTATTATTATTATTATTATTAGCACCGTGTATTACTACCCGTTCGGGTTATACACACTTACGCTAATCTGTAATGGTATGGTGATAGTGAGATGGAATGGAGGACCTACAGTTTAGCGTGGAATTAGAACCACGGTGGAGGCCTGGTATTCCTCACATTCACAAGTTGTGATTAATACACGTCTTGTCAGAGGTGAAGGAAGGGTTTGGCAATCAGATAAATCTGTGCCGGGACCGAGGATTGAACCCCAGACCCCCGGCACAGAAGTCTGACACCTTACCCCTAGACCACCAGATCACCTTGACCAAATAACTGATTGCTTTATTTGAATACAGTTGTGAACCGATATTGTTTCTGATAGGCTGAACGCAATCCAACTTAGCTACATAAATGTAAGAGATGGACAGTGTTAATCTCCTTTCAACATGTGATTACTACAATTCCGACATACAAATGTGTGTGCGTGTGCTATTGTAGACAGACAAAATTACAAGTCAAAGAGTCAAATTCCGACAAGCGGGGATATGACTGATTGTAGACGAGCCTTAATGCAGATAGCGGTTAAGACTTTTAAAATCTGTTGAGATTATCAGGCTGAAAGTAAACAGGTCACATGCATGCCAAGGCTTAGACCACACTGGTCTTTAGAATAAATATAATGTTATTTTATTAGCTGCTCTCAAACATACCCCTTATCGTTGATGAGCCTCTGTTCGCCCCAGCCAAGCCCGTCTCGGACAAGGCAGTCTGACACTCGCAGTCCATAAGCAGCCTGTTCGTCAATGCTGATGACGAGTGTCAAGGGATCACCGATCTTGACGTTCTCTGCTACTTCCCTCTGAGATGGGTCACCAAAGTAGATCTTCATAGTGCAGCCAGGCATGGGGGAGGAGGCTGTCAGAGGGACAGCATCCATCATGCTGCCAACACAAACACTTGCTATTATCACACCAGTAGGTTGGTATAGGAAAGCGGGATATGGGAGTGCGGCAAGTAATGATTCATTTAACACAACAGCTTGATGGAAAACAGCTTTCATGAAATATGTATCTCCAGTGCACCTGGAGAAGGAATATTTAGAAAGCTTGGAGATGTCTGGAGGAGTATATAGAGTAAAGTAGACAGGGAAGATGATCGATGAAATTTTTTTAAGAATAATCAATAAAAAGAGAGCCATTTTTAATTCTACGGATTGTTTGTCCCATGATTAGCACCAATTAAAATGATGCGGTTTAGTATTAGTATTTATAGTCCCGTGATCGAGCGCCAATTAATATTGTTACCATTTAATTAGCTGATATTTGCCCCGTGATCGAGCACTAATTAAAGCGGTACAGATTGTAATCGTGATAATATCGTGTGATTGAACACTATCAATAACGATATTAAGTAAACAAGACTTTTGATGTTGCACACGATTTATTAAGATGATTACACCTTCGGTACGAAGATATTATATGAAGTGATACAATTTTTGTTGAATTACAGGGCTTATATATTATCTACCCCTTGCCTCTTGGACCTCTTGTCGCCAGTGTCAAAACCAACTAATAGAAAAACTCCTGGCGATACGATGTTGTGAAGGCTGGCTTCCTATTTGGTATAGGAAGTCAGCGTCATAAGATATTTTCAAAACTACGGAGTTGATATTTTAATAAAAAAAAATGTTTAAAGTGCATTACATTGACATTATTTCTGAAAACGCGTGATTTTCCATGGATGAAGTACTAAAAGGATATTTTACATATAGCACTTTAAAGAAAATTACACTTCATCCATAACTTTTTGAATATTTTAGAGGGGTCCAAAACAGTATAATTACACATTGTGCAGGGGATTGATTCTACGAGGAAAGTCTGACATTATGAGTAGAAATGGCTTTGAGTGATGTAGAAGCAAATGTGTAAGAGCGAGAGGGACGAGAAATACCATGAAATTGACTAACGACCTCAAACAAGGAAAGTATATTGAGATTTAAGATCTAAAAAATGAAGCTGCTAATAAGACATCCAGGAGGAATATAGATAGGCATGAGGAAGAATTTATCTGCAAATTATAAACAAATTTGGCATCCACACCCAAAAATGTTCACCAGCCCTGGATGTTACTAGATGTAGGTTTGTTCACCTGATGTTCATGTTGTTTGAGATGGTCCTGTTCTTGGTTTGATAGCGACAACGGATGTGGAACCCTCGTCCCTGATTGGTCACCAGCTTCAGGTGGGGTTGCACCACGATGGTGTTGAAATACTCGACACCCCCGTCATTCTACAACAAAGGTAATACATTTGTTCATTTTAATACATTACAAATACTTACATTCGAATAAAACATTACATTCTTGTGGTTTATTGTAACTAAAAACACAATTTAAATAATTTGTTTATCAGTAACTTAAACTACCCTTAGATAATTTTAGCTCAGAAAAAAAAATCTTTGAAACGCTCTTTGGATTTAAATTTTGAGCACAATTATCAAACTTCCATTCAGCTTCGAGGATTTTGTTTATATTTACTTATATTATTTCTAATAGAAACATCTCAACTTATATTTTCCTAATTTCAGCAAAGGATAATAATACTGCAGTGCCTGATGGCAGTGGGCCCTCTACTTCCACTTCTGCTAAAAAATAACTAAGACAGGAGAAAGTACGACAGTATACTGTAAGTCAGGGGTCGGCAATCTTTTTGGGCCCCGATCGACTTTCACATTTATCGAAGGTCCCGCGATCACTCTTCGTTTTTACGTCCTACTTTTTTTCTCTCTATACATCTTGTATTTTATTCCATGAATTCAATATTTCCTCCAATACGTACGTCCCTGTCTTTATAGAAAATACATAAAATAAATAAAATGTACACTCCGTTTACCTTGAGAGGTGTCGGTCTTACCTTGACGGATCACACTATGGCAAGGTAAGCTTGCCTTTTCGTGACGATGTACTTTTCTTACGCGATCGACTGAAAATTGTTGCGAGATAGACCTGCTCTAAGTTATCTGCAGTACGGCTTCATTCCACAACCAAGAAATCATCGTTGTCAATTTTGTGTAAATTGTGAATGAGTATTGTCTAATGAGACCAAGAAACCTTCGAGACTCCAAGGTCATCTTCTTAAGAAACATCCTGATAAGGCCGGCTGTGACATTACTGTATGTCGTAAGCTGAAGGAGACATTCGAAAAGCGTCGTACTCTTTCATACTTCAAAAGAAAACCTGATATTCTGATGTAATAATGGATTGAGGCTTCTTACAATATTTCCAAAATAATAGCAAAATGAGTCCATTGAGTCATTCACCGTCAACATCTTGTCGCCAAAAAACTAAGTCAATGGCTTCATTCAACTATGGACATTGTTACGGACAAAATTAAAGCACTTTCATTAAATATCAGATTGTTCCGTCAGCTGTGTGAAGACAACGATGAGGTATTTGAACACTTTCTTCATAATGAAGTGCGCTAAAGAGGCTGATGCTTGAAGCGTTTTTGTATTTTATTCGACACCATTATAGAATTTATACAGTATGTTGACCATGAATTAAGCGAGAAAGTTAAAACTATGCATGGAGATGTGGCATTTATGACAAAATGAATACGCTGAGTATGCAGCTTCGTGGTGATAGTTTCAATTTAGTTCAGGCAAAAACTGCTATACTTTCATCATAAAGTTGGAGTTGTTTAACAAAATATTAACAGAAGAGTATTTTTTCCAGGTACTTACCATAAGCAGCATAAAAAATCCTATTTGGACCGTGATTTGGAAGAATATTGTTTACATCTATAGTCACTGAAAAGTGACTTTGAAAATTGCTTTAAAAATTTGATCGATTTGGAAATACGTGTCTGGGTAACAAAGCCATTCATTTGAAAAACAGAAGACCAATAACTTAGTTTGAAAGAAGAAATTGTTGAGCTTCAAAATGATGAAGAATTGAAGCAAATCTTTAACAGCAGAGGACATAAAGTCATGTGGCGGAACCATGTGAAATTTCCTGCTCTATGGAGAAAAGCAAAACTTCTTTATATTGCCTTTCGTTGAACGAGAATTTAGTGCAATGAGTTACTAAATAGTAATGAAAAATCTAAACCCTATGGATATTGTTAGTCGCAGTGACTTAAGACTATTACTATCCAAGTAGGCTCCAGATATTGTGGAGTTAGGTAGCCAAAATCTATCAAGCTCAAGGATCACACTAGTATTTTATAATATTAATCTCTACTTCTCTATAACTATGTAAGTATATTGATAAATCATACTAAGAATTCAATGTGTAATCTAAGTGCAATAAAATATTATGGTAAAAACAATCATTAATAATAATTGAAAATTCCAACTATTCATTACTTATATTTTATAGGAAGAATAGGAAGTATTGACTTGACATATGCTTAATCTGAGGAAGGGGCGTTGGGTCGAAAAAGGTTGGGTGTCAGTGAGTTAAAGGTTTTGGGATGTAGTGGCACGCCACACAGTTTTAACCCCCCAGCCCTCGTCCTAACCTAAGGTTTCAGTGTGGGTCTCTCATCTATAGGCCAATACTGGTCTAGCCCACACACAACAAGAGCATTCGTTTTCTCTAAACTTTCATCACCGGGCGTGTTGAAAAGGAAAAACATAATACTTCGCCTTGCGTAATATTACTAAATAGATCACACTTCAGCCCACGGTGATCATTGATGCGGCAAAGAGCGACAAGCATTTTTTTTATTAGATCACAAATTAATGTGATTAATTTTGTTATTTTTACTTGTTTCGGGTCTTACTACCCGTCCGCCTACGGGCCCCCCGTATGTTTCAGTTATTAATTTTCTGTGTTCTTCATCCAAATTGATTGTTGGTATTTGTGTTAAACTGCCGCCTATGAAAATGCATGCATACTGTCTTGAAAACAAAAGCTAACTCGCTTCAGTGACCCCGAATGGTCTAAGGCAGGCATGGGTCGGCAACCTTACAGTTTTTGGTCATGTCTGAAATCGAACACCCATACTTTTAAGCTGTTAGCGTTAATTTTGTTTTGCCAATGGGATTTACTTGTAATCAGTCGTCACGGCTAAGGAACAGTGTAAGGTATTTTTCATGTAGCCTATGAGCGCGAGAATGGTAAATCCGCCTCAGACATCAAACAGAGAACGATTCACAAAGGCCAGCAGTGCCGTATTTCACTCTATCTTGTTGATATTCCACGCGGACGTTTACAGGTGTAGAAGTTACCAAGAGGGAGAAAGTGAGCGAAGAACCTCGAGTTTCACTCTCACTCTTATTTATGGCCCGGTTTTAATAGCTAAAGTTTTTTTGTCATTAAAATGATAACCAATAAACGATGTCAGATCATAAAACATAGGTTTTGTTAAACACCACAAAACGTTTCCAATAATGCTGTACATACACACATCTTTTACTTTGACCACAAAGTCCGGGCGCACAAACTGGAAAGGGTGGTTTATTTTACAATATTGTTTTCCATATTCCTTCAACGCCAATGGCGGTATATCCATTGAAATTAATTATCTTGGTCCCCGAAGTTTTACATTTTTTATGCTTTTAATTCTAATTATTGTAAAACATAAAGCATTTTTAAAACTAGTTTCTTGTAATTGAAGAGATAGCAATAAATATGTTTGGTGATCTCTGAAGTTCAAAATAATCCTGAGCCCTACAAAGATTTGTGTGTCGTGGATCCTACTCATGCCAATAGCCTAGTTGTGTCTTATCTCGAAATAATCGAATGTTTAGTGTCACGTGGCATCAGTTATAGTAGGATCGTTAGTGAAACAAACTTATCTGACAGTTAAAAAAGTCACTAGTCCAACTTTCATGTATTCATACAGGAAGTAATGTGTTATGCAGGTATCACGTCTGACAGATGGAGTCAATTTTGGAAGTTACAAGATTTATAGCGACCTATTGTAATTTACAATTACTATTTCTATATTTCTACGACAATCCCCGACTATAGTTACTAAATATTTTAGCTTGTTTTAAATTAAGACCTACTTTTAAACACGAACTATGATAGTTTATAGTTAAACTAGGTTAACAAAAGATTATTAAGCGAACATAATCCATTCAAATATGTGAATTGACATCCATTGATAATCTAGTCCAACGTTTAATTTGTTTGTTGTTTATTAAACTAGTACCTCTTTCAAACACATGTGACAAAACAGGCGCAAGGGCTGCCTTGAAACGAAAACATGTGTTTGAATAACTATAGGCGCGTCGATTGTCCTGAGCGGACGCCATCTTGGGCCCCGAGGAAAGGTGGGTGGGCCCGTACACAACTTTCTTTATACTCTCGGCACAATAGAGTTCTACTTAATGCAAAGAGTCGCATGCAAGTGACGGCAGTATTTATCTGTTTGTGTTGTAGTTTGTCGACCATATTAGAGAATACTGACAGCACGCTAGTTGTTCATCTAAAACACCTGACTCGCACTTCGGAGGCTGGAGTTCAATCTCGAACTGTGCCCAAGGGATGTAATATATATATATATATATAGTCACAGACCAGCTCAAACTGGGTTCTACAACTGGAACACTAACCAAAATGCCACGCGAAGACTCCATTGGGTCAAACGTACAATAACGTAACCAGAAGGCAGGCGGGGTAGGAGGGGGTGGAATTATAGCACCGCGTCTTATTACCCGTACGGGCTATACGCTTAAGTACTAATTACGCTAATGGGTTAGGAATTGGTAAGGTTGAATTTAGTGGAAATGAACCCACATTTGTGTGGAGGAAGAGTGGAAAAACCACCCCAAGTTCACCCGACTGAGATTCGAACCTCGATCTCCCCGTCCTCGGCAGTCTAGCTCAACAAGAAACTAGGGCGTTAGCTAACTACGCCACCGAGGCGGGTACCAGAAGGAGGAGAAATGAGGGTTTGAGACTTGTGAGCTTTTTTAATTGCTTCATTTTTGTTTCTGCTCAGTTTTTCCAAAGACAGTCCGGATTATAGTGGAGGTGATAAGGGGAGGGAGGGTAATAAACGTGGAGAAACACCCTCCATCACAGCCCGTCAACGCTTATACAACTTATTAGGAGCCTGACTTCTTTGACCACGTGACCACCAAATACAGTTTTTTCCCCCTCCATATGTAATGTATATTATAAAAATATGGACCGCAATTATTTCATCTTCTATTTTAAATGTTATGAAAAGGTAAGCTCGGTCAGTTTATAAATAGTGTGCCAACTATCGGACGAAATGTGGGCGAGCGGTCCAAACCCCTTCCTGCCGCGTGTGACCTTTCCCTCGTCAGCCCACACAGTCCGGTCAGAGCGAGGAACATACTGTGGAATAGACGGGCGAGAGAGTATATTATATACATCCTGATTTTGGTTGGACGAACAGTAGAGAAAATGCAAACACATTTTATTGCGACCAACAGTGATAACATTTTACTTTATTATTTGTGTTATTCTATAGGTATTGATAATATCTATTAAAAGTGACATCTACAGATAGCATGATGATATATGGATATATTACAATTGTTTTAGTAACTTTAGTAACTAAATTTTACCGTTCTTCCTACCAAAATCACACTATATAGCATCCAGCACTTAATGAGACAGTTAACAAATAATGTTATCGAGCATCAGTATTGTAACTGCAACAACTACGTATAAACGATAGTTTGACTACACCTGTCAACATCCATATATCCTGGCGTATGAATAAACGAAAATACATCTGGTAAAGTGAGAACAGGATACTAACACATGTGCTAAATGTCTATCTTGATACGCTAGGATTTAGCTTGTCTTCGACAGTAATGTGTGTCCATGGCTCTGCCAGGTTATCGGGATGATTTTTTTCTCTCATAAAGATGGCATGTTTCATAAGCCAAAACTATGTAAATAGCTCTAGCCCCGTTACGGTATGCCAAATCCCCTATCCATAGGGCCACACCCCCAACCCCCTGCCAAACTACTTCAGTTTTAAGAATTTAGAGCGCGAGGTTTCAGTTCAACTTTGTATTTTATCGGGGAGTTTGAGACACTCTGGACAAACATCACATGGCTTTTATTAAACTTATTTACTATACTGATATTTGATCGGTATTGATACAACTTGACGTATGGATGGAAGTAGTTTTGGTAACTTTTGTAACTGTCGGATACTGTCCTTCCTGCTGTAACCTCCCAACTGTCGACGAAATAGCCTCAAGTTATCGCGTCTGAACTTGGTTTAGGTAAGGTAAGAAGAATATTGCGGTCTGGTCACTATAATAGTTTCCCCTCTCCCATACAAGGGGTCACGTGGGATGGGGATACCAATGTCAGGACATCAAGGAAACATTTCTCAACGTAACTCGATACAGTACAATTTTCGTAGGAAAGGCCTTCTCAACTGACAGCTAGAAAAGTTACTGGATTTATTCTCAAGTATTAGTAACGTTAAGTCATGTGATCTGCAGCTGCAAGTTTTATAGATCTTGCCAATACCTGCAAAATAACACTAATATAATGAGTAAAACCCCGCTTTGGTGTCCGCATATTCCAAGGCATCACTATCGCAATAGACTATACTGCCGATGACAGGAGACCCTGGTTCGATACCAGTTGATGGCTAAGGAGATCTTATCCGACCTACTAAATAGTACCACGTTAATACTATATTTTTAACCAACTATGTTAGAATGCCAATGACACGGAGATTGGGCTTCGAATCTCGGTCGGGTGGTTTTCCCTAAATGGCTTTCTACTCTCCCTCCACGCAAATTCTGGTACAATTCCTCTACATTATATATTCTTAATACATAACTCACTATCGTAATTAGTAGATATGTGTATAACCTGAACTGGGGTGCCAAAAACAAACGAAGACAACCAACTTTTCTGTCAGATAAGGAAGGCTCTTCCTATGAAAATCGGACTGTAGCTCATTCTGTTCCCGAAAGTAAAAGGAAAGACTATGTTCTATGTCTGCTGTGGGTGAGGTCCCATATATAGCTGGAGTGAAACCGCCCAGCCCTGAGCCGCCTTCAAGCCCACTCGTTGGGTCAATTACTAGCAAACAGGCTGGGAAACTGCACCAGAGGTTTTCAAACGCTTTGCCTTCAAGCCTCACTTGTAAATCAAGAATTATTATACGTTTAAATTAAAACAAAAAGAGAGCATTCAATTTATTTATTTTTCTTGATACATTTTGTTAAAAGATGGTGAAATATAAAAATTAATCAAAGTAGAAACAAAGTTTAATTTTCTTCATATGGTGACTTCAACCATTGTTGAATATCTGTCAAGGATGTCCTGGAATTTAATAACAACATTTTCTCTCCATTTAACAAGTTTCTCTGCTAATGTTGCTATGCTCATGACAGATATTCAACAACTGTTAATACCACCATGAGAAGAAAATTAAACTATGTTTCTACTGGAGAAATATTTTATTTATTTTAGGAAAAAAATATCTTTTACTACAACAAATGCAGCAAAAACAGTGCCCTTTACTCCCACCTTAAGAAACTACTTTCATACAGGAATATAAATATGAGCATTGTAATATTGCTTCTTGTACAAAGCAAAATTCTGTTTTCAACATTTAACTAGAAGTTAATCAAGTCGGAATAAATTAACATTTGATTCAAAAATGAGGCCATGCTGTTCCTCACAGTTTGAGAAACATTGGTCTAAGACGTCAGGTTCGCCCGAGACTGATTCTACGGTGACGGGGGATGTCGAGGTCCGAATCTCAGTCGGGTGCAACTGTAGGTGGTTCAACTCCATGGAAAATTATCACTTTGGTTTTCTCATATCCAGGCTAATGAGGGTGCATTTTCTCTCTAGTTAACCACCTCATTTCTTCTCCATTGATTAAGCAGTTATATAACTATTTTAGAATGTATAAGCTAAAATAAGCTGTGACCATTCTCTGAGCACAAAAGACCACACCTTAATATTAACATACAAGTAAACGATTGTGTCTCATTATACTTTTAAAACATTTAGAAAGTCAAATGATAATGTGGAACACTACACTTTATTTTTAATTGAACAAACTCTTGAGACGCCATTATTTAAACCAGGTGAGGTCGGACACCTTGACTCAGTCGATAGATAGTGTGTCTATTGTTCTAGGTGTTCCGGGTTCGATTCCAGACATGACCCAAAAAATGCATCATTTGTGAAATTGGGTCTTCCACGTTCCCGCTGGGGACTAGGTGTTGTGTCTGTTCTAAAATCAAGTTAGTTTGTAAGTCAATTGTTTATAGTCTACAAATCAGTCGGCTCAGAAAGAGAACGTTAAATACCCCCAAATAAATAAAACATATAATGTTGCGTAGTGGTAAACATACACAATGTGGCAACGTAGCACAGCCCCTTTGGCAACCCACCACTGTTGCCATTTAGTGAGTTCTCAGTCGAAACAAGCCGCCTTCGTCCAGCGACCACAATTTAGTAAAATACGGAACACTCGTTATTTGAGTTACACAGAGGTTATTAACGACCCTTTTTTTTAATAGGTTAAGGGGTTTAGTAGCGCATCTTTTTACCCTCCTGGCTTTCAGCATATTTTCACTGTGTAGGGGGAAGAGGAAGGTAGAATGTAGATGAATTGTACTCGAATTTGCGTGGAGGAAAAGTGGAAAGTCATTTAGGAAAAACCACCCTCAGTACACCCGACTGAGATAAACCCCAATCTCTGTGTCTTTGGCAGTCTAAACTGGCTGGTTAAAAATGTAGTCCACGTGAATACAGGTGCACTTCCTCTGAATAGGCCTGTAGCATTATTAATCCCTAATACATTAGTATAATTAATACATAGGCGTATAACCCGAACGGGTAGTAGGACGCGATTTAAAAAAATCTAAGACAGGATCTTTAATCTGTGTCTAGAGAGCGCAAACTTTTGATCCATAAATTCCTTTGATATTTCTTGTGTTAGCACAATGAAAAATACATGTTTCAAAGTTATACTTTAGAATTATGACAAGTTTGGAAAATGAACTTTTTTGGCAAGCAAAAATGTCTATTTGTGTCTCAAATCCTGTCTTTATTCACCAGTTGGTAACTGTACAAACACGTGATGATTTTATTAGAATGAAAGGAAATTAACTAAAACATGTAGTTTCATCCACAAAAACCGCGTACGTTTATCAAATGGTTTCATACTCACTTAAGAATTCAACATAATAATAGATTTGATTTATTAAAAATATAAGTTTTTAGTATAAAAAATATGTTGACGATAACGTAAGCCAGCCAGCGATAGATGTTGCATCATGACTTCCGATACAAACTTGGCAACGTCGCTGAACCATACTTCCGCCATTTTAGTGAACTGTCGTGGTGGTAATTCGTGTATTTCAGAGGGGACAGACAGGTCATAAACCCCTTATGTTCCTGGATACATTTAATTCCTTAATTTACACTGTATTACACAGTTGATAGTTTTATTAAGATTTCAAATCTAAATATTAATGATAGTAATATAAAAGATAAAATAAGCTCAGCTTTATTGCATTGAATATCAGCCTAGCCCTACTTGAAAGTACCCTCGGTAGTAACTTTGGATTTTCCTGACAGTTGAGAAGTTACTAAAAATCGTTCCGTAATCTGCCTGAACTGTAAATATATTGTGAAATATCATTTTTGCAGAATAATATGTTTAAGACTATTTTCATTTCATGTGATTTCTTCTTTATCTATTTTAATTTTGTTTCTATTCGGGAGTTTCCCGCAATTTTCTAGGGTTGAAAGGGGTAAGAAAGGAGGGAAGATCGTCTTTGTGTTGAGTTGTAGACAAGTGACGAGAGAGTTGCGGTCGTCCGATTACTATGGAAAGCCAAAATGGGCACGTGAGACCAACCCCACCATCGTTGGATCGGGTGTCACGCGCCAAGCAGTGCAAGTTCTAAAGGTGAAGGAAGAAGCTAAAGACAACCATTTTCCCAATCCTTCCCATCCGGACTTATTGCGAGCCTCGAGTTGGACGAGAGGGAAACTACTCTACTTTTTACTATTCAGTCCGCCAGATATTGTTTTTACCGCCTTGCCTTGTCGTTCAACGACTGGAACGAATCACAAACAGTCGATTGACAACACTTGAGCGAATGACAAAGAATATTTGCGAGGCGAATGAGTAAGAATGAATATGTTTTGAGTGTATGTTCGTGAAAACTGTCAGAAATAGCGTGAATGAACAATAGCAGCACGTTGAAAAGGTTCTTGAACATATAAAACATGTGTGTATCGTGTGTAGTACACGAGACAAAAATACAGTCTAATTTTCATAGGAAGGAACTTTTTAGAAAATATAAGCTTGTTTTGCTGTTAGCATTGATAACATTCTATTATAATATCAGTGTTATTTTATAGGCATTGATAATATCCATCACGAGTGTAATCTGCAGATCACATGACTTGACGTTTGAATACGTGAAAGTAAAGCTAGTATCTTTACTAGCTGACATAAGATTCCATCAATGACAATTGGATTGTATCTATAAAAAAGAGGTGCGCAATAGGTTCTTATTAAGAGCTTACGTGATTGATAACAGAGCCAACTCTAGAAAAAGAATTTACCTCGAACCCGGCACTTGCGGTTTATGCTACTCACATTGCTAAAAGAAAGTGAATCTTATTTTCTCATAAGTTTGAGATGAGTGTGATGTCAGTTTATCTTTCAAACACTGAATTAAGCGGGAAACGGTACTTGGACGCAATGCGTCGTGAAAGTTATATCTTGTTACAGGTTTACCGTCTCTCGTATCTCCGAACCGAAGGGTGTCATCGCAAGTTAGCGACGAATGAATGCAGGGTGAAAAGCACCTCACTAGTCTTGCAATGCACAACTTGAACTTGAACCGCTAGTGACGTCATGCGTGCGAGATCAACCGACGACCTTTGAGGTGAAGTCTTTTCATGGGCTACCACATATTTACGTTATTATTTCGCTAACAAGTTCTTCTTAGGTCATTTGTAGACTTCTTAGGTCGTTTACATTTTGAACTTATATATAAAAAAGTAAATTTCGAAGAGGAAATAGGATGATGGCCGAGCGAGGGGATCTTGGTTCGTTCCAGGTCGTGCATCAAAACAATTATTGTTTTAGTACAGGTCTGTCTGTATTAATGGGATGGTAAATATAGGATTCAGTGCTAAGGTTTTCTAGAGTCATGTTCTGAAATAATCTGGCGTTTATAAATGCTCAGAGAATAGTGTCCAATGTAAACTTAATAGTGGGGTAAAATATTTCGAAGTGAAAAAATGGTAATATTACTGTATAAATACAGTACTTCATCTCAGACAAAACAAATAAAATGGTTTCAGCATAACGCAACATTAAACAGTAAGTTTTGATCTACCTTGAAGTTTACAACATTGATATTTATAATCAAGAGTGCATTGATCATGTGCAGCTGCAACTAACAAACGTTAAGGTTGTTCGACAGTAAAACATTTTATTGCACAATTTTAGCAAGTGTATAAACTATAATGATAATCTATAAATAGTGACCAATGAACTCAAATTATTAAAGTTTATGAGTTATAGAGGGTCAAACTTGCTATTTTATGTTTTTCATGTAAGCTAAAGTATTTAAAGTATGGGGAAGAAATTTATTATAACTAGTTATGCGTATGTAGTGTACAAAATCAAATATTTATAATATGTCAAAGAAAAATATTTTTTAGTTTATAAGCGGTTTAAAAGTGGTAAAATTACATAATTTTTAATCCAATATAAATACTATAGTTATTTTTATACCCCGGTAATTTTATATTATTTCATTTTGTAGTACACAATTTTGTTATCTAGAATTAATTTGTTTAACCTAACTCTCTCTATTCGTTAATTTTATTAGTGTGTCCGAATTAATCATTGTTAATGTATATTAGAAATGTCTATTACATGAAATTTATTGTTTTGACGGTAACTAATATAGACAACACAAACTAGCAGAACATAATATGCCAGGCCGAGGCAGAGGGTCAGATACTCCCAACTAAAGACACACCCAGGTAAAGCGGACGTCGGGTTTTTTTTACTACGTCTTAGTACACGTTCGGGTTATAATAATTAATTAATTTCGCTAGTGGAATAGTTATGACTTATGAGGAAGGTGAGTTTAAAAGAAAATGCACCCAAATGTGTGTGGAATGAGAGCGGGAAACCACCTAAGGAAAAGCTTTCAACGCTTTAACAAACAAAATAAACGCTCATTAGATGTTTATATTTGCTAAAATCCGGAATTTATTTTGGTAAATTGGTAGGCCATTTAGAATGATCAATTTAAAATAGAATTAAATGATTTTAATTTTAATCATTGATACGTGTTTTTTTAGTCTAATTTGGTTTGTATTAGCATATGATTCACACAAAATATTGAACCAGTTTTTCAAAACGTTATGATTGATAGGTATGACATAAAGTACCCCTTTCTGTTCTGTTACTAGCTAACAGAACATAAAGTACCCCTTTCTATCCTGTTACTAGCTAACAGAGACTTATTTACTATTAAACTAATGGAATAGAAAGGGAAAAGAGGAAGGTAACATTTAAGGGAGCGCGCCAGACCAAGATATAAATCCAATCCAATCCCCCCCCCCGCAAGATTCATGCATGTTAACACTCGACTATATTATAAGTCCCATCAAATGCTACACTCGACTATATTATAAATCCCATCAAATGCCACAATCAATTTTTAGAAGAAAATAGAGGTGTTACAGTAATATAAATGAGAACGTGATATATTTATAAGTACTAGTACATATTTATCTTAGCACCTCATACAGAGAGGTTCTTTTTTGTTACTGGTGGAAATTCTCATCCTCGTCATCATGACTGTCGAAGACATAGTCCGAAAACTCGACTAGGTCTGTATTGGATGCTGGGTTAGTTTAGGTCGGGTAAGGCTAGTTCGTTCCACAACAATCGCGGTAGATCTTTACGATGACACGACGCGCACGGATGCTATGACCATTGGGGTACAGGAGGTGCGTGGTGGATCGATAAGTATAGGACTGGCAAATGACATGTTATGAGTCGATGGATAAACAGTGGTAAGTAAACAGTAAGCCTGTGGGGAGATTATTGTTGCCTGTTTCTTCCTACCAAAGTCCTACTAGACGTGTTTGTGGCTCGGCCAATCTTCAGCACTCATCAGGGAATTATTAGCGAGCGAACCTTGAAAATATACAGAAGAAAAACCGCACTTCTTTGCATTGAAAGTACACCAAGCAAACTCGTCAACATTACCGCAGAACAGAATCAGTGTGTCATCCATATAAATAGAGAAACTTCGTCCTTGTATATAAACAACTTGTTAAAGTAAAATAAACGAGATAACAAAAAAAGTTATTTTGATATGCTGACGCTTTATTGTCCGAAGATGAGCAAGTTCTTAGCGAGAGGCGTCAACGTCATTATCATGATGAAACTCAATTCAAGGTTATTTCCGGGTTCCATTAGTTGCGCTACCATTATAACAAGTGATGAGCTTTATATTTAGCAAGTTGTATGACAGGCTGACCTTGAAGCTATGACAGAAATACAAAATTCACAAATAGTGTTTTCACTCCCGTCAAAAGATGAATTTGAAGAAACGTCACATGTTCGAAAATTAATACCGTTTTAGATTTAGTTGGATTATTTTATGTGGTATAGTCTTGTGTGTTGGTTATCATTGGAGCCAGGACTTAAATGACCTAAAATTGACCCATAAAATGGCCTTAAATACAACAATTTCAAACTCACAAAAAATAACCTAAGACCATTAACATAAATTCAAAGCCTTTAACAACTAAACTCTTACCCACTTCAATGGCTGCATGGTCTAAAGAGCTACTCTCACAGCAGACTAGACTGCCGATGATGGGGAGATCGAGGTTCGAATCTCGGTCAGGTGTACTTAGGGGTTTTTCCGAAATGGTTTTCCACTCTCCCTCCCCACAAATGCGGTTACACTTCTGATAATATAACTTTCCTTATCCCTACAAATATTAGCGTAATTAGTACATAAGCGTATAGCCCGAACGAGTAGAAAGAAGCGGTGCTAAAAAAACAAACTAAACTCTTGCATCCGGCCAAATATAACATTGTTTTACAAAATATTTGCTTCAGAAGTAATAGTTACCCCCTACAAACGCAACCCGCTCCAGCATAGTTGCAGTGTCTCACCAGGAATGTTTATTTTAAAGTCCATGGCCTACATTATCTTCTTACACCGACAACTGTGTGTTTAAAAAATGTATGTTTGAGTATTTATGTGTTTATAAAATATCGATGTTAATACCATTCAACATAAACGCCTAAAAATGACTTAAAATTATTTTAAAATCTGTATTCACTAGTTGTCGTGCCCAGTATAAACGTTTCCCAAATCACCTTGCCATAAAGGTTCAAATCGCAAGGTTTTTAGTAAAAGTCAAGTGAAACTTCATATGTTTTGTGTTTTTTGTGCAAATCCACAGATCAATAGCTTTTTCTAGAGACCTCAACCAATGTTTTATGACTTAAGTAGATCTGGTCATAGTAACTAGCATATATACATTAAACAACTAAAGTAAATTAAATACATACTTTTTTCTAAAGTGTTTATAACATATCTCATCCCACTTGAATGCAGGCCCGGATTCACACTTTTGGGGGCCCGGTGCCAAGTAGAACTTGGGGCCATTCGAAGTTAGTTCCCCAATGAATGATTATGAATCTTACGTATATATACATTTATCATACATGGATAGTTTTATTTTGAGACAATTTTTTTTTCAAAAGTTTAGCAATCATGGTGAGTACCGTGAGTTTTGTTTTTAACATATTAATTAATAATAATATAGTAACTATTAAACTATACAGTCTATTATATTCTGAGTAGATTATAGTAGGCCTACTATAAATGAATATCTAATAATATAATAATACTGGACATTATAATTCTTAGACTATTTCAGTGTAATTGCATTTTACGTAGTCCGCGGTCTGCAGATAAAATAGTAATAAAATCAATATAGTAAAAATATTTTATTATTTAAAACTTTCTTTTTTTGCGTTTTTCTCACGTCGCATTTAGTTAATTCTTCAATATAAATCATTTTTCTCAGAAATTATTGTCAATATAAAATCAATGTTTATCTTCTGTCAAAAGTCAAAGGTACCGTCTGCAGATATGTAGTATTTCCGGTTTGCCAAAAGCAAAGGTTGAGTTCATTTATAAGCACAAACTGTCGGGCCAGGCTACCAGCGCCCTTCGATAAGAGAATTTCCAGATTAGTTTGGAATACATTTTACGAAAAAACATAAAAATATTTATATATAATATAATCACAAAATAAATATGACCAGTCAAAGTGATTTATATGTCAGGCGGTCGGGAGCCCCTGTGCACGGCACACTTGGCACATGCCTGCTTGGATACCGAGTAGCTTAGAAATATAATTAGAACCGAACCAAACCTCGTATCCTAGGAACACATCTCAAACAAAACATTGGATCCAAGGAAACTCATCTTACACCAGACGATGGTTCTAAAGCATGTTTTATGCAGTTTGCACCGGCTACTGTCGAAAACATTTCTTAATTTTAAAATACGCCAATACTTTATTTTTATTGAAATTTTATTTGATAATGTTTATTGACACTGAATGAAAATAAATGAATAGCTATGATTATGAACATTATTCCAAGACAAGCCTAGTTCAACCATAGCAAGTATGTTTGCACTCACCAGTTCGGTGCTCATGGTGTTGCAGGATCTCAGGGGCAGTCTGTACCGCACTGGGCTCCTTTGGTGGACGAACTCCGACATGCAGCTCGAGTTCTTGGACAGACCTTTGGGGTAGATCATCCCGTTGAATGCTCCTGACTTGGTGTTGATGGCCACTCCGATCTCGTGGCTGTTGCAATCTATCCTGACATCCTGGGCTACCTCGGGTGTGTCTGAAACAACCAGCAGTCAATCAGAGGATATAATGGCTGTTGCAATCTATCCTGACATTCTTGGCTACCTTAGATATGTCTGAAACAACCAGCAGTCAGTCACAGAGGATATAATGGCTGTTGCAATCTATCCTGACAACCTGGGATACCTCGGGTATGTCTGAAACAACCAGCAGTCAGTCACAGAGGATATAATGGTTGTTGCAATCTATCCTGACATCTGGGCTACCTTGGGTATGTCTGAAACAACCAGCAGATAGTCACAGAGGATATAATGGCTGTTGCATCCTGTTTCGATAGCTCGCGCTAGTGTTCACATTGAAAGTATGTATAAACACAGTTTAGTGGTAAACCACCCCCTCATTGCATCAAAGCGCAATTCGAAACCTGTGCCGACACACATCAACACGCCTAGCTGTGTCGGTATCATAGATAGGTCAATTAAAAAAAAAAAAATTCAATGGAAAATACCCAGAATCGCGGTTCGCAACAACAAAAAATCTTATTTTGTTAATGTTTTACTATATCAAATACTAAATTTGGCAAATCCTTTTTATAAAACTTAAACCTTGGGGAAAATTGAGTGCTCCAAATTATTCCTGCATGGCCTTGAAATCCACACGATTATTTCCCCAACGATACTTATAGTGATACGGATTGTTTATCCCGCGATTGAGCACTAATTAAAATGATACGGTTTAATATTAGTATTTATAGCCCCGTGATCGAGCGCCAATTAAACTGTTACCGTTTAGTTAGCTGATATTTGCCCCGTGATCGAGCACTAATTAAAGCGGTACAGATTGTAATCGTGATAATGCCGTGTGATTGAACACTATCAATAACGATATTAAGTAAACAAGACTTTTGATGTTGCACACGATTTATTAAGATGATTACACCTTCAGTACGAAGATATTATATAAATTGATACAATTTTAGTTGAACTACAGATTATTTTCTGTAGTCTTACTTGCTAACATTTTCTGTGTACTCTATCTATTTAAATTAGTGGCACTGTGATTTTACTATCACTCTGTAGATTTTAGTTACGGTCACTGTGTGTATTCATACGCACAAGCGGCTTATATATGACCTACCCCTTGCCTCTTGGACCCCTTGTCAACCGTGTCAAAACCAAAGACTCCTGGGAATACGATGTTGTAAAGGCTCCCTATTGGGTATATGGGGCCAGCGTCATAAGATCTTTTCAATACTATGGAGTTGATCTTTTAATGAAAAAAAAAGTTTAAAGTGCATTACATTGACATTATTTCTGAAAACGCGTGATTTTCCATGGATGAAGTATTAAAAGGATATTTTACATACATCACTTTTAAGAAGAAATACACTTCATCCATGACTTTTTTAATATATTAGAAGGATCCAAAACAGTATCGCTACATACTCTACCTTTGGAGCGAATATCCCTTATTTTTCTAACTATATAAAAATACAGATCCTCTTCCTCTCACTAAAATGTCACACTCTCATTCACAAATGACACAGGAGTGGTAGGAATACAGTGATACCTTTTAGCACCTTTCAATGGTCGAGTAGTTGGGATGAATGAATTCAGGTTCGAGGAAAACTGATTTGATCTTTTTAGGCTCAACCTGCTAGCCAAATATTTCAATTCCTTGCGCTAGGGCTGTGTGTATTATATAATACAGTCCGATTTCCAGTGAAAGGGCCTTTTAGTAAATACACTTTTGTTTTCTGTCAATACTTTACCAAATCATTGGTTTTATTTTATAGGTATTTACTATATACATATATATCGTTAGCGTGCCTGTCTACTTAGCTACGGGTCACAGGTTCAATTCTCGGCACTGTCGAAAATCTTATCATTGGTGAAATGAGAGTTTTTCCTTTCACAGTGATTAATTAACGACCGGGGGACTGGATGTTGTGCCTGTCATAGTCTTAAGTTAGATTATAAGGCATATGCTACGACAGGCCTATCAAGCCGGTAGTGGAAAATGTATGGCTTGAATAAAAAACTGATCCAGACCACAGCATGTAAAGAGTAATGGATGAATATATATTATTTAGCACCGTGTATTATTATCAGTTCGGATTATATGCTTATATACTGTTTACACTAATGTTTTTAAGGATTGAGAAGATTATATTTAGAGGGAGTGTATCCGCATTTGCATGGAGGAAGAGTGGAAAGCCATTTTGGAAAACGACCCAACCAAGATTCGAATCTCTATCTCCCTGTAATCGGCAGTTTAGTCTACTGCGAAAGTAGCGCCTTAGACCATGCAGCCACCGAAGTGGGTCTAATTACAGTAAGTGTTATGGGTGGGGAAGTAGGGGGCTATACTCATATTTACGTGGAGGGAGATTAGAAAACCACCTGGTTAAAACAAGTATCGGTACACCCGACCAGGTTTTAACCCCGTTCTCCCCGTAATCGGAAGTCCAATCTAATGAGAGAGTGACGCCTTAGAGCATTCTTTCACCTTAGAGGGTTGGACTGTAGACGAATCACCCTGGGCTGGGTTGATTTGTAAGTACTGTCATTGAGATAGCCAGATAGTTCAGAAAGTGCGTGTTGTGTATTTATTATTATTATATTATTATATTATATTATTATTATTATTATTATTATTATTATTATTATTATTATTATACATTTCTACCATAGCTAGTTTGGGGCCTCCGATGGTAATCGTGATTCTTCCACTTAGCTATAATATAGTAATTATTTATTCTCTTCACGCTCCGGAACTATTCTAGGTTACCTAGAGAGGGATATTGCCGCATTACACTATTAGTGAACGTCACGTCGGTAAACAAACAAGCAAGAGGCACACGCATTGCGTGAAGAAACATGGTACGCAACGTTCATCACAACGCCCTACTTGATGCAACAGTAGGCGGGCGTATCCACATCTTAGACCAAGGACTCTCACAGCTACTTTACCTGTACTTAAAATGTCTGACGCTAAGGTTAGGTTGATGGTGTCATGTCTTGTAGAACTAACCTGTGTTGCTTATACAGCCCTGCACTTACAGTAGCCCCGTGGCTTCTTTGGTGCTGACTGTCAGCAGTAGTGACAGCTGCTAAACACATGTTTTTGCAGATCATTTGGTTCGGCGTAGGGATACATAGTTTGGTCTGGTAACTTTTTAAAGCCGTCAGCTGTGAGCTGTGAGCTGTCAGTCAGCACCAAAGAAGCCATGGGGCTACTGTATGTACGATTCATTGATGAGGTTTATTTCAGCAAAACATGGTAGATTACTTGTTGCATGTGAAATCCGTTTCTGTTATCCTCTTTGGGACTTAAGGTGGGGTGTAAGGAAAGCGAAAAAAGCTCAGTGTTTTTGCAGTTTTTGTACCAAAACATTTTCTTGGTCAAAATAAATCAAATATTGCTCCAGTAGAAACATAAGAGTTTAATTTTCTTCACATGATATCCTCAACAGTTCTTAATATCTGTCAAGGGTGTCCTAGAATTTAATAACAACATTTTTTTCTTCATTTAAAATTTTCTCATCTAATACCACTTTGCACGCGACAGATATTCAACAACTGTTGATATCACCATGTGAATAATATTAAACTCTATGTTTCTACTGGAGCAATGAATATGTGAAAGGAGATCCAGTAACTTTCCCAGCTGTATAACAAGGCTCAACCACCAGCATTAATTGAAGAAATTCACTAAAATGTCACATTATATAAATATGTTTTGTTTGATTTATTAATTAAAACGTTCTTCTAGAAATGTATAAAAAGCTTACAACATTTGTGAATTACTGTAAAATTTCTCTTTCATCATTAACTAAACGGACTATAAATGTAAATACAATCGTAATATCTCCGCCATTGTGGCAACACGAGTTTTCAGTTAACAAATAACGGGCTTGGTAAGGAGCTAGGACTGTAGTTTGCAGCCACTGTACTCGATGAACCGTGTTGATGATTGGGAAGCACCACGCACTCGCATATAGTCCGCGCGTGTGTGTGTGTGTGGTGCTGTTGCAATCCCCAAGTTTCAGTGACCGTGAGATGAAGATGGGAGGACCTGTCCCGTCGACGCTGGAGTAGAAAGGGAGACCCGCCGCCGGGACATGACCGCCAACAAACACTTGCTCGATGCTGCCGAGACCAGACTACAGCCGATTTAAACATTTTATTCTCTTATCACCGCGTTTCACTATCCATCCAGGTCATACGTACATATGAACTAATTACGCTGTGTTGGGATAGGGAAGCTTAAATTTAAAGAAATTGTAACCGCATTGGCGTAGAGGGAGATTGGAAAACCATTTAGGAATAACCACCCTAATTACACCCAACCAAGATTCGAACCCCGATATCCCCACCATCATCAGTCCAGTGCATTGCTAGAGTGATGCCTTCTTAGACCATTTTACCAACGAAACGGGGGATTTAAGCTTGCATGCTAACGAGATGAAAAGGATGGATCTGTATCAGCATTTGCCTGGTGATAAAATGGTGAACCACATTTTGTGCTCCAGTGCACCAGTCGGTAGAGAATATTGAGCCATTGGAGAGGGAAACAATCAAAGGTATTGTAAAGATCAAACACTAGTCCTGGGTGTCATTTTTCCTGATGGGAAACCAACTGTTGTCGATAATGTCTTGAAATATCACAACCCACGGATACTTCAGAAGCTCTTTGTTTGCTTAACATTTGTTGTTTAAAAGAGTACTTTGACAAAAAAAACTAAATCAATTTACTGAAACAGTATTATATTTATTTTGGGCCAAAAGCTTTTTTTGTCATAAAAACTACCAAAATTAGCGTTCCCTTCACTGGTGGAGCTTGGTTTGGTTGCACCTCCCCGTTCCACACCCCTCCCCCCACCCAGTGCTTAAAACACTGCCCCCCTCCCCCTACTTCCCCATATTATTAGATCCGCTCAATTTACAACACAAAAACCTCACAGATTTGACAGTGTAAATAAAAACTATTATGTCACAAACAACACAAGATAATCTACTGCCAACATTATCGTAAAAAACTATTTTTATAAGAATCCAGCATCAGTTGATTTTTAATTTTGCTTAGAAATGTTGCCCGAGGCTTCTAGATCATGTATATCTAAACATTTGTTCAACAGAAAATCACAAAATGCGCAGGATATCGTAAATAAAGCTCTTGTTGAAAAACGTAGATCTACTTATACCACCTTCAACAATAGTTTGTGAAAACGTGGCACCCTCCAGGAGTCGCCAGTGAGACGAGTCCAGACAAACCCGTTCATTGCACCTCTAGCCTGTGTCCATGCCTTCCTATCAGCTCAGAGGCCACTCACTCCTAATAAAACACTGCGGCTATAAGGTTCCTGCAGCCCACGACCACGAACCCAAATAAGGGCCTGCGTATTTACAGCGCCGTATGGTGGCTGCGGAAAGTGAATTCATTCGGGCTATATTTCTTCAACAAACAAAAATAGCTAATTGAAGAAAAGGATAAAGACAACAAAGTTAAGGCGATTCAGAGCATATGATTGCGTATAAGAGAGAGAGAAATAATAAACAACGAAAAGGTTAACGCCCAAAACCCTATCGTGTTACTGTGATAATTGGGGGATCACGATATCGGCTGTGTTTCAAACTAAGTCCAACCAACGCCAGGAGACTTTAATTCAAATACCAAGGAGGCCAAATATTGAATTCTCAATTTGATACAGATGAGGCACAAATAACAATTAGAATGTCACTAAAAGTTCGGTCCCAGACGTTAATAATCCTTTGACACAACAAAATTGTTTTCAACATTACCGCCCTCCCCTATTCCCCAATCAAGATGGTCAAATCCCCCATATCCCATCGCTTCGAATCCACGCAATGTGAAATATAAAGATAATTCTCTCTATCCATTGATACCCCCCCTGAAATCCGAAGCCACTGTGTTCGGCGCCATACTCTTAACGCGGGCCCGGAAGTGTCGCGTCGCACTAGTCTTCCGGTCTACTCGCGCGTGGCATCCTGGGAAGAGGTGGTCCCGTCCTTAATTGTTATTCTGCCGGGGTTACGCCTGCACGTTATATAATTGTTACAAACACACGCACACCTTGAAACATTTAGAAGCGGGACCATGAGTCACTTGAAGGTAAACACGTGGATCTTAGAGAGACTGATTACAGATGTGGAGGACCCTGGTTCTATTCCAACCGGTGACGAGAGTTTAGTATGCGTGTATGACCTAAGGGAAGTGGGGGTGGAACCTTATTTGTACAGGGCTTTTGGGGGTTTTGATCCACCCAAGCTAGAGAAGTAACCTGCCCCCTCCGCCCCTCCCCCCCAATAACCCCAAAATTTCTTTTTGAAAATTTGATGCCTCAAATATCGGAGGGGAGTTTAATAAATCAAGGGGAAAAATTATTCCGATAGAGAGAATGTTTCAGGATTGAAAAGGGTAGGGGGGGTATAGGTCATGAGTTCGAATCAGTGCACTTAGTTCTTCGGTTCACATTTTCCCTCAATTTAAAGGCCTTCTAAAAGTGCTCTTAAATGTTACAAATTAACAACTATTTCAGTAGGGGTTTTTTTTTATTAATTTTTTTGCAGAATTCCCTGTGTTTTTTTCAAACATATGTAAAAAATCCCTAAGTTTTCTCTGTTTTGACCGGTCTTTCAGGTGCGTGGTAAACCCTGTTCGGAATTCACTATAAATGTGGCTCTAGGATAATGTGAGAATGTTTTTATCCCCAACATTTTTGGGGACAACCACTCTTAAAATCAGAGATGAGAGCTGGAGAAGGTAGTTGCCATTTAAGTGGTCCGCAATACACCTTGTAGGTATGGTTTATTTATTCTCTTTTTACGGGACAGTGCCATTAAATTAGGTTTGTAAACATAGAGAAATAATATAGTAAAAATGATAGGATAAGGTACACTCTGTTCACCTTGAACGGTAGCAAGCAGTCTTATATTGATGGACAACACCAGCGGTCCGCAACCTACGGCCCTCCGAAAAGCTGCATCCTATAGTGGAACCATGCCAAGGTAAGCTTACTACATTTCGGGGTGACCAAGGGTATATGATAGTAGTATACTAGCCTGTACACAGAGCCACAGTTGAGGGCGGAAGGTCAGAATGAATGAGAAATACTCGTCACTGACGATGTGTAATGTTGGCAGATTTTACATTGTATCTAACATGCTTAAAACAGGTTTATTTAATCTATATAAGTTTCAAATTTTATTTATTTATTTATTTAACAAATTTGGGATCAAATTGGTCTGGGACGTAAGCCTTATTTTAGGGATTGTCACCGAAGATAAGTCTTCACCTTAGTCTAGGAGCTAACAACTCCAAACAATAACAATACATTTATGAAAATTGTTTCCCCAAGGTCCTCGGGCTCAATGTAACACTTGTAATTAAAAACCCTCCCTTGCGTCACACAATGTTCGTTCTAGTGAAGGTTACTTCATTATCCCCAGCAGGCGGAAACGGACCAAGATAATAACATCTCACGGGGTGTCATCGCAGTAATTGCTGTAATGAATGTGATTAGTTAATTAGGCTGAGGGTTCAAGCTGTGTGACCTTGAACGGTAGTACAGTACAAGATGGGACCTAGAGATACCGGATCTAACAACACACCTTGACGGGCACCCCCCACCACCCCACATATCCTTAAACAATTGTGAAGTTTCGGGCGAGAACCACACATATGACAGTGCAATTAAATAGAAAACGGGGGATATCTTCCTCATCCTTATTCCATTAATATATGTGTATAACCTGAACGGGTAGTAAGACGCGGTGCTAAAACAACAATAAAAAAAACTCAAGGGTTGTTAACCATTATTTTTTATTTATTTTTATCACCGGATTTTACTACACCGTTTGAGTTACACTTATGTGCTAGAGACGAGGAAGGTTGAATTTAGATAAAGTGTGCACACATTTGCGTGGAGGGAGAGTGGACACCCATTTGGGGGACACACTCAGTACACTCAACCGGGATTCAAACCCCGATTTCCACGTCATCGACAGTCCAGTCCTGTGAGAGTGATGCCTAAGACCATCGATTGGCAACCTACCGGCCCGCAAACTGAATTGGTCTGGCCAGCAAAATATTCCGGGAAAATTTATGTACGTACGTTTAGGTTGATTCCCATAGGTTTAGCACCTCTTAAGTGGTATCTAGGTTTGACACCCCTTAAATCTACACTTCCCCGTTTGGACCATCAACAGACTAAAGCTGCTCTTAAATAGTTGACCCTGACGAGTTACTCCCACCCCCTTACTCCTTGGTAGACATATTTTGCTCGATTTTGTTTAAACTCATACGGCCCGTGATATCAACCCCTGACCCCAGCTTTAGACCATGCGACTACTGAGGCGGGTAATAGATACTATCAATACCCATAAAATAACACTAATAAAATAGAGAATGTTAGCAACGTTGTCCACAAATCTGATTGCACAAATGACAGCTCGTTTATACCCCTCTGCCTCTGAGCTCGTCAATTCCAGGCTCATTGTCTGACCTAGTTACTGTGCATCCTTGTGTTTCTGCACTAACAACCATGGACCTACCTACCTGAAATGGCCGGTGCTTACCCCACATTCTTCGAATGACAGAGTTTTGTTCTTTAATGATAAACAGAATGTGTCATTATTTAAAACTCTGGCTGTGGTGAAACACTAACTAATACAAGCGACGTTTCTAGTCGTGACTCCAGGGGACAAATGACACATTTCACTAAAGAGAGTCGTCTTGCCATGGTAAGAACCTCTTGGAAGTCGTACAGAATGATTGTAGGGTAGCTAGCTGCTAGCTGTCACCAGGACAAACAGGATTAGGAATGAAAATGTTTGGGTAAGAGTAAGAATGGCAACGATTTATCGATATTTTACCATCAGATATATCGATCAATTTATCGATATATTTCATATTTAGGACTACGGTACACTTTAAAACTTGTTGGATAAAAATAAATTGAACTTTTTTTTCTCAGATTTTACTCATTGTGTTAATTTTTGTCTATTTTTACTTCCTTGTCTACTATTTTCAACAGCTAAATAAAGCATTAAAAAGTGAAAAGAAGCAAAGAATACCATTAGAGAACAGACGCCATCTTACTTCCGCCATTACAGTTCATCCGGACCAATACAATTCAATATATCGGTGACAACCAGTGCCGGATTTAGGCCTAAGTTAATAAGCTTAGAGCTTCACAATCCACAGTGGCCTCAAAAAATTTACATTTACGTATTGTTTCCTTGTTATACTATATTATAATCTATTAAAGAGATTAAGGCAACCAAATGATAAATAGGTAATCAATAAATGCATGCATTGTATTTTTCAATTTAAATCTCTTGCTATTAAATAATAATAATAATAATAATTAGTATTAACACCGCGTCTTAATACCCGTTCGGGTTATACGCACTTACGCTAATGTGTAATGGTAGGGTGATTGTGAGATGAAATGGAGGACCTACAATTTAACGTGGAATCCGAACCACGGTGGAGGCCTGGCAGTCCACACATTCACAAGTTGTGATTAATACACGTCTTGTCAGAGGTAAAGGAAGGGTTTGGCAATAAGATAAATCTGTGCCGGGACCGAGGATTGAACCCCGGACCCCCAGTACTGAAGTCAGACACCTTACCCCTAGACCACCAGGTCACCCAATATTATATAAATTAAAGGCATACCAGTATATTGTTTTCAAGTTTTGTGAAACCTTCTAGCGTATTTTTTTTTAACAAGGGGCCTCCAAGCTGTATATATCTTAGAGCCTCACAAAGTCTAAATCTGGCTAACAACCGATATATTGATATAATTTTATCGTAAAGTTGATAATTTTGTATGGTCTTCAAGAGAATGGAAAAAAAGCCAGGTTTTAAGAGGAACCTTAAAAATGATGTAAAATAAAGTCAACTTACTTGTTGTGGAGGGAATTTGAGCTCCACTGATGAAGGGTAGAAGAAGGAGGGTCACCTAGAAATAAAACAAAACTTTCATGAAATTAAATCACGTTTATAAGAAGTACTGTAATGTTATTTTTCCTCTAATATTGTTTATAAATCTTGATAATGAACAGTATTATTTGCAAGAGTTACAACGCCATATAGCTTATTTTAGCTAGTTTTAAGCTTTAATTTATTTAGATGCGCGTATATTCTGAACAGGTAGTAAGACGCGGTTATAAATATATATATGGTGTGTATTAGTATACATATGCCTGCTTCGGCGACCGCGTGGTCTAACGCGCTAATCTAGTGTTGGACTTGACTGCCGAAGATGGGGAGATCAGGGTTCAATCCTGGTCGGTTTCATTGAGGATGGTTTCTCATAAATGGTTTTCCACTCTCCCTCCACGCAAATTCTGGTGCATTTCCTCTAAACTAAACCTTACTAATACCTAGCCCATTAATGTAATTAGTACATAGGCGTATAACCTGAACAGGTAGTAAGACGCGGAGCTATATAAAAATATATTATATAGCCTAAATGATTAATATTCATATATTATATACATATAGTGTGTGTGTGTGTGTGTGTGTGTGTGTGTGTGTGTGTACGCGCGAGCTTCTCAGAAGCCGTCCAACCCACGGCATGTCCATTTCTAGAGATTATTCGTGAAAACTAACCTTGACACATTTTACTTTTATTGGGAATAAAATTGCAATGGTACACTTTTATTCTTATTGGGATTATTAACGTTCACTTTCTAGACACACCATACTTATAATTTACAAACCAACAATCTAATACACACCTAATACTATACGCCCAACTGTTGTACCTAAAAGTCCCGTTTTAATAATTAGAAACTTAATAATAATAGATGCATTAGATAGCTATTTTTTTAGTAATCTCACTGTTTTTTTAGGATGCTTGTGTTTAGTAATATTATTGTAATTCGGGAGTGAGAACTGAAACAAAATGGCGACATCTCTAGTACGTCCTTGCATGAGAACCACCACACATGATAAGAATACGTGATATCCTAAGTTTCCCTTCAGTGGAGCTAACCGGCCAGGTGACGTCACGCGAGCGAGCGACCCTATTTAGATAAACAGGAGGGTTTGTCAAGCACTATGATTACGTGACACGCAAAGTAAATCAAGGTGACGACAGACGACAAGAAGGCCTACATCTTCTGTACAGTTAGGACTCGCATCGTAACAATACCTTGATCCTTGTACTCCAAATTTGGCAGGGTTGTTATTACTAAATGGAGGCACGAAACTAAAGAGAGGACTATGTTGTTTCTTAGAGCCACTTTGATACGCTCGAATGCTTGGGTTGTCGCCGCCTGGAACCTCCTGATTATATAGTGGGATGATAAGCACTATTACACTCGCAAGAATGCTTCAATAAGCATTGCTATTTGGTCGTCGTTGATGGGGAGTTTGGGGTTCGAGTCTCAGTCGAATGTACCGGTGGTGCTCTTCTCCTTTCTCCCTGCCGAGGTGAATATCGCAGTTCCCGGGAGAAAGTAGGGATAGTGGATTGGGGTGGTGAAGGGTGAGGAGGGAGGGGCGGATGATGTCACCATATATGGCTTGGGTCCAAGTCCAGGCATAGATGTAGCCCTGACGTAGCCTTATCTGAAAGGGACAAACGTAGAGAAGACGTTTAGGCCAGAGATTACCAAACCTTTTAGACCGAAGGAGCCCGTGCACCAGAAAAAATACATTATGAAGCCTTCATAAAATTGTTTATACTAATATTATGACAATTCAATAATGACTGTTAAATTTTACAAGTATTAAACAAACTGAATACCGGTATAGCTTTAATCAGATTTGAAAAAAATTTGCAATCCTAATAATTACCGATGTTATTTTATAGTGTGAAAAACAAATAAAGACTATTCTAGAATTGCCTCACGGAGCCTGAGATAACTATGGGAGAGCCGAAGGGCTCCGCGGAGCACAGTTTGAAAAACGCTGGTTCAGGCAATTGAGTTGGGGGAAAAAAACTTTTATTTTAACCCGGTCTGTAAATTGGGCCATTTTCCACAACATTACAACTTACTCGAGTCACACAGTTTCCAAATGAATATTAAAATCCTTAAGAGATTATTAAACTAGGCCTAAATATAGCTACTGAAGCAATATTTTATTTATTTTGTCTAAAAAGGTTCTTGTTATAAAAAGTGTAAAAAACAAGACCAGATTCTTGTTCCCTTCAATTCCACCTTAATGACCCTTTACGTCGTCAGCCCGGTAATAAGGTCTAGGTCTAATGACTTCCATTCTGGGATAAAAAAAACAACCACCAGATGTTAGGTCTTGTGTGCACAAGGTTAATAATTCCTAGTGTTTACATATCACTTACGGTAGCATCAGGAATGTGTGTGGTGTGCGGTTGAGATGATTATTCTCAAACACACTACTTTCACGCTCCAGAGATCTCGGTTTAAACCGTCGAGGCACGGGCCTTCCTTCCACACGTGCACTGTGACGTCACAAGCCACGTGGAGCAGCAACACGATCAACAAGAACATATTCCATAGTGGACGTAGGAACTTACCTTTAATTTCAAAGTTAAGGAAGTTCTAGTGAATGAATAATACCCGACTTTATTTTTCAAGAGTTAGCGTAGTGTAAATACACCAAACCCAAAATGACAATACAATAGTTGTGTTGTGACACCCGTATAAAATTATATCATTCGATTCACAAAGACCCGCTTCGGTGGCCGCATGGTCTAACGCGCTATTCCCTGAGTAGACTAGACTGCCGATGACGGGGAGATCGAGGTTCGAATCTCGCCCGGGTGTACTGAGGGCGGTTTTCCCTAAGTTGCTTTCCACTCTCCCTCCAAGCAAATGTGGGTAGACTTCCTATAAATATAATCTTCCTAATCCCTAAAACCATTAGCGTAATTAGTACATAAGCGTATAACCCGAACGGGTAGTAAGACTCTGCTAAAAAAAATTTAAATCACCGCATCGTATTAGCCTTTCGGGCTAATTACTCTGGTAGAATAGTTATGAGTAAGGTAGAATTTTGGATTAACTGCACTCTCATTTGCGTGGAGGGAAACCATTTAGGAGACATTACCCTCAGTACACCCAACGGAGACTCGAACCCCAATATCCCGTCACCGGCAATCCAGTCCAACACGAATGACGCGTTATACCATTCGATCACCGATGCGGGTTGAATTAATGTAATTAAGTAAAACGAAAACATAACGATTGATCTCACGTGGGTAGTGACGAGAAGAGTGATTAAGATAAAATGCAACGAAATTCGTCCAAAAAAGTTGCAAAAACCAACATTTTTTTTAACGTAGAAACTCCCTCTCCCTACCACTATCTCCAGAGCACCCAACCAGGATTCGAACCATTCAAATACCAGCTTCCCGGTTCAGAGTTTGAGCACGGTGGCACCGATAAATATTAGCGTGAATCGAATATCGACAATTAAAACCCTCTAAACTAAAAATAACGGGACAGTTAGAGAAAATTTGAAGTAAATTCATCCAATATTGGAGAAAAGATAGGATACAATATTGCCATGTAAGGGTTAGCTTTACCCCAGCGAGCTTCAATGTTGTGCTCGAATCTGATTCGAGAGGTCGGGATTCGGTTCCAATGCCAATCGGGTGGTCGTGGTTTGTTTTTTCAACGGTGGTTTTCCCATCTTCTTCCGTGCGTGAATGCTGGTGCAGCTACTTAAATCGACATTTTATTGTTCATACAAACGAGTTGGGCTGTTGGTGCTTCATAATAAATACACATATCCCACCTGTTTTTATTTCTAATATCGGGTTTCAAATACATATGTCTCGATTGTGGCCAAGCATGGTGCTTCCTTGGCGCTATTAACGCTTTATTTTAATTACAGAAGCAACTTAAAACACACTTTTTGTTGCTTACTACTGGATATTTTAGAATATACTCCCTATTGGGTGATCCGATGAATTATTCGGGTTGTAAGCTGTAATGTACACTTTGTTTGCATTAAACCACATCAATCTTACCTTTACTGACCACGCTATGATCTTAACTTATAAACTGCGTCATAGTGGAACCAAGCAAGGTAAGCTTTCTATCTTTCAGGGTAAAGAAGTGTACATTTTATGACCTAGAAGTTGGTGTCTGTATTAATCTTAAATTTTCTAGGTGTGGCTGTGTAAATAGCCTGTATGTGAACATTATTAAAAATAAAAATGAACCACTATGAATAATTATATGAACTGCGCCACGGTCTAACCAACATTCTATCGTTACAGAAATAATCATGCTACCCGGTCGAACACGGAAGATGTCGAGCATATGGTCTGTGACGCGGCCCCGCTCAGTTGGATGTGTTGAAAGTGTCGTTGGAGCTCTTAGTTCGTTCACGCACGCTTCCTCCCCAACGCTTCGTGACTCCGGGACTGGTAGATTTCGTGGTCATGAACGTGACTTTGGTTGGCTTGGGAACCGCGTGACCCCTTCTTGTCTCTTGATGCATCTCTGGTGCGCGGACATTATCGACAGCACGAGAGACGCGCAGTGCACAAACTGGTGTGCGAGGGGAAAAAACTTCCTACATGGAGATATTAATGTGTTGGAGGTTATTCTTGATTCTAAATCACTAGATTCTCAACTTCATCCATGGAAATATTAGTGTGTTGGAGGTTATTCGTGATTCTAGATCACTAGATTCTCAACTTCATCCATGGAAATATTAGTGTGTTGGAGGTTATTCGTGATTCTAGATCATTTGATTCTCAACTTCATCCATGGAGATATTAATGTGTTGGAGTTTGAGGTTATTCGTGATTCTAGATCACTTGATTCTCAACTTCATCCGTTGAAATATTAATATGTTGGAGGTTATTCGTGATTCTATATCATTTGATTTTAAACTTCCTCCGTTTAAATATTGATATGTTGGAGGTTATTCGTGATTCTAGATAACTTGATTCTAATCTTCCTCCGTTGAAATATTAATATGTTGGAGGTTATTCGTGATTCTAACGTATTTATCACTTGATTATTAATTTATTCCATGGAGATATTAATAATAGTATAGTAGATTCTCAACAAATGGACTTGTGGTACAGGGAAGCAAACCTTCCTCCGTGGAGATATTAATATATTGGAGATTACTCGTGATTAAAGAATCTGTGAGCCTGCTTATTATAAAAAAGATAGTTCTGTATTAATATGATAGTTATTTAATAGAGTTCACGAAGTCAACATTAGTATTCGCCCCATCCTTATTTATGTAATGTAGGCCTACTATACATGAAAACAGTTTGTCTTGTAAAAAAGACACAAATACAATAATAATGTGTTAGCTGTAGTATTGGTAATATATATTAATAATATTATTTATACAACTGTACAAACGTCTGAACAACTTCCGTGCCAAATAAATAGCAAATTTAAATTAACGTTGGTCTTTCACTTTCAAGTATATGTAGATGTACTACCTAACACCAGTATTGGTTTATGTGACTTAATTCAGTAGAATACTTTCTCCTTATAATTTAGATTATATTTTGTGTACACGTTTGTTAGCAAGTACAAAAATTCGCATTTCATTTCCAATTACTACATCACTGTTTCTATGGCATAAACTAAGAGAAGTTATAAGAAAATAAAACAAGTGTGATATATTTAAGATAAAAAAATGTCACTTAAAAAAGGACTAGTTATTCAAAGCGCTTGAAGTTTAAATCAGTGCCAAAAGAGAGGATAGCTGCTATACGAACTACTTTATATAAAGCTTTCTTTTCAATTTTAGTATGGGGCTTATTGTAGTTCTTAGTTCAAGTGTTTGGTGATAACCGTGGAAGAGAAGAATTTCGAAACGAACACTATAGAGGCAATTAGTCCGAAACCATCAGCGGTATCCAACCGCTAATTGAAATCCTGACCTTTAGGGAGAGCCGTGCAGATGTCTGGATCGATTGCACCTCCTCAGACACATTGTCCGAAACTCGTTGGTCGTCGTCCTTGTTACACAGGTTTCACCTTTCTCCGCGAACTGCGGGGCCACGATTGAGGTGCAAATTAAAAAATAACAAAGCCACATAATCAAAATGGAAGGTTTCTAAAAAAAATTGCCATTAAAAACTGTTGCAATAAGAAAGAAAAAATGTTTCTCCCAAGGCCGTAGCCAGGGGAGGGTTTTGGGGGTTAAAACCCCCTCCGAAATTCTATGAACAAAATATATATGGCTTTATTTATGGTTCAAACAATATCAAAATTAAGATACAAGTACAAATTAGGGGGCTGTATTACCCTAAAAAGCACTTCATAGAGCTTCTAGAGGTGTTTAATACTTAGAAATTGTCTTAGCCTTCGACATGTTAGGGGGTAATGTTGCCATAAAAAACACTTCAGATAGCTTCTAGAACTGTTTATCCTTTAGAATTTTTTCTAGCTTCCAGCAATTGGGGGATATACCCACCAAACCCCCCACCCCCCCTGAAATTATTGGCTGGCTACGGCCTTGGTTTCTTCCATTTTGGTAATATGTCTCATTTTAACTTTATAACAAACTCCTTTATTACGATTAGTGACTAAATTTTCCACTATTGATACTGCAGCACAGCAAGTAAACTACCAGATAGCAAATAAAATTACAACATTTCTAAACAACCAGGGCTACCAACGTTTCGAGTAGTCTGCTATATTAAACTAGACTTTGAATCTAGATTTCAGAACACTGTCGCAAATCACTTCAAAATATCCTGCGGACAAAATAAACATGAATTCATGGTCGAAATTAAAAAGCAAGAACATATTATAGCGTGTGCATAATATAAATGTAGAGTAGCCAACAACGATAAAAAAAAGTCACTAATCTTACAGAGTTGTTTAAATTAGCACTATCTGCCAGAAGGGACAGTAGAAGAACGCATGATGTGAAGTATGACAATATAAAGTTAGCTTTTGTGACATTTTTATAAATCAGATAATGGCTTTTAGACTACAATGAATGTGTCCTTACTACGGGATGTACCTATAGCTATAGTATGAACACAATAATATGGATACATTTGTTGCTGTCAATATTGATAATATTTTACTATATTCTTAGTTTGCCTACTAGTTTATAGGTATTGATAATGCATATCAAACGTGACAGCTGCAGATCATATGAAGACATGAAAGTAGTTTCAATAATTGTTGTAACTGCCAGGTATGTTATTCTTACAGTGTTCCTATTGTACCTGTAGGGGGACCACCATTACATCGCGTTTTTGGTACAAATACATCGCAGGTCCATCACGTCGCGTTTCTCCCACCTCTCTACACAATTAACCCTACTCTGACGTACAACCAATAGGAATGAAGGGGCGTATACCTATGTACAATTATATCGCGTTACAAATACATCGCATGTCCATTACATCGCATTTTGCTGGGATAGTGTGCCTGACTCAAACAACTGACTCTCACTTTGAAGGGGGCTGGTTGAAAGAATAGCGTAAATTAAACAAAACTTAAATAAACTTCAACATAACCGAGATGCCTAGGCAGCTGGATCCACAACACTCCTAAAATAAATACACCCTATTTTGTTTTTTACTTCTCTGGAAAAATATGTCTAGATAAAAAGGTATATTTTTAATTTGTAGATTATATTCTTATTTTATTATTTTATTTTTGCTTTTCATTATATTACAGGAATTTGAATTTACAAATTCAAGTCTCCGAGTTTTTTTTTTTAAGTTCATTAGATTTGTGGCAAGCTAGAAACTCTCCTCCTCCCAAGGGGAGTCAGTTGACCATTCCTATTGTAGGGTGATCTGTGTGTAGAGAGGTGGGGGAAACGCGACGTGATGGACCTGCAATGTAACAGACACGCGATGTAACGGACACGCGATGTAATTATATACACCCGTACCTGTTCATAAAAAACTTGTCAGTGCTGCTACCAATGCTTCTCGATTCTTTCTGTGCGCTTCTAAATCGTTCTCTGTAATGACGACTTCGTGGCTCGAAGTGAAAGCTTAAGTTCATCCCATTTCAACGGATGTACGGACATTACGGTCTCGGAATGTATAATCATCTCAATATTACGGTATTGTGGCAGTTCACTGCTTTTGTTTGTTTGGGTTAATGTTTTACAAGTGCTCATCTCACCCCTCGAATAACAGTACGATGTTCGTAGGAAGAGCCTCTGATAGAAAAGTTACTAGATATACTTTCACATATTCATACGTCAAGTCACGTGATATGCAGCTGTCACTTTTGATTAAATATTACAATTCCTATAAAATAACACTAATAATATAGTGTTTCTTTTAGCACTACATCTTACTTAATACCCGTTCGTGTTAGACGTTTCATATACTAATTACTATATGTTTAGGGCGAGGAGGGTTGAATTTTCAAGGGAGAGTACCCACGTTGGCGTCGAGAGAGTGTAAAAGCATTTAGGGGGGAAAAAACGAGGTCAGTACACCCAACCGGGATTCGAACCACGGTATCTCCGCCATCGGCAGTCCAGTTTGAGACTAGCAGAATATGTTGGAAGCTCAAAACCACTCAAACCTCTGATGGCACTAAGTCTAATGGACGTATCTATCTACGAGGGATTGGCTGACTCTCGACCAAACATACGGCCCCATCTCCACAGGATGCACGGGTGTCCCGAAGAAACGTAAGATCGAAGGTAGCAGAAGAGCAACAATTGAGTTGAGGCTTCGCATAGATCGGGTAATTATTGCTGTTGAGTAAACATTCTGTGACGTGGATTACACGAGAGAACTGGTTCTCTTGACAGGATCGTAATTACCCAAGAACAAGGCAAGAAGGCTCCCGACACAAATTACTGGTGGCCCGCAAATAAAATGACTATCACTTCTAGAGAGGAAAAAACTTCACATTTCTTCTTTAAGACTAATGGACCGTTGCAGCGATGGCTGCAGATTATCGCAATAAAATGTATTCTGAACTTTTTTTTATGAGAAGTTCAAAAGAATTAGGTTTCACTCGACTTAGTTTAAGTTTTACTCATCAAAGGCTATCAACTTTCCATGGATTTCGAACTTTCGGTGGGTGTTTTATTTTAAGCAAAACGTATATATATTCCATCTTCACAACACGATGAGAACTTTAAAACTACCCCTCTCCACACCACCAAACCACTTAAGTTAGAATTGAGCTATTGTTTTTAACCAAAGATAAGTATTTTATCTACCGGGATACAATCATACACAAATCATGGTTTCCATGGTGATGTAAACAAATATTTAATTTGCAGATATGGAAAGTTGATGGACTTTGAGGGGTAAACCTTTAACTATAAAGTCGAATAAAGCCTCATGCTAAGATTCTGGTAGGAAAAAAAGGGCTTCCAGATTGTAATTTGTAAGAAAATCAAGCTATACAAATATTTACATGAACATACCGCATCAAGTGTGTTGTTTCGATGACGATGCAACTTCGTGGGACGGGACAGGAGAAAACTCAACGATAGACGAGACTTTCTCACATCACCTGACGATAAAAAAAAAGTTCAAAAGGTCCGATCGCCTGTGAAAGGAACAACGCGCGGGCGGGGGAAGATTTGATAGTAATCATTAATCAACCCGATGATTGTTTAATGAAACAGTACTATACAAAGCCATTAAGCTTCCACACGTACTCCGGACATTTTTAGTCACGTAGTTCGTTATAATAAATAATTGAATAATTAATCTAAGTTTAGGCATCCGGCGTGGACTTTCCCCCAGATTTGTAGTCAGCCTTGTTTATCAGCTATCCACGGAAGAAGGTATGTCATAGCCTATATAAATTAGTACATAATTTTTTTTAATGGTCATAAAGTGGTCATAGCGTACATATTATCCGTATCTTAACAAAAGTTGGGAGGAAGTAATCACGAGTTAGAAGTCTTCATTTTCGACGTTTAGTACCTTAATAGCTTAATTCATCGAGACTTCGATACCGACATTAAATTGAAGATACTTTCATTTATATATTTATTATTTTTAGTTAGGGTGGTATTACGATGTCATATTTATTTAATAAAAGATTTACCTCATATAACATGTTTTAGGGTTTTAACAAATAAAATGGTGAAATCTGAAAGTTTAACCTACAGCAAAGCAGTTAAAAGTGTAACTGTCCCATTTGAAAAGACAAACTCCACACTTAAACTATAACATAGCGGTTTTTTTTCTTCTTTAGCTTTGGTGACAAAATTTTTCATGATACATTCGTTTAAATTTTTGACATGATTGATGTCCAATTTTGTAATCACATTATATTGTAACTTTGAAGAAAACGCGATGTAATTTAATAACACACATTCTATCAAATCTGGTGTCAACTATTTATCATACATTTAATAAAATAATTTTATTTTATATAAAAAATATGAGAGCCCATAGAAGCCCTACAATCCGAATGGAAAATTGCACGCTCTTGGGCGGTGACCTATTCTATAATCAACAATCAATTTATTATTAGAATTTAATTACTAACATTTTAACTCATATGAAGGGTACAGTGGAAAAAGGGCGAAAGTCCTATTTTGATTTAGTGCTGCCACCTGTTAGACAATCATTAGACCTCTCTAATGAACCTTAGATTATGGTTAAGAGAGGTTTCTGTCGTATTAAAAAATTTACAAGCATTTGTTGGAGTCCTTGTCGAGTTTGAGTTATAAATATTGTTGTACTGGAAAATGCGTGTATTATGACTTATCACCTTTTTCCCCTGTACCCTTAATATGTCAACGCATCACCTCATGACGAAAAACAACCACTTGACTAACTATGATGTTCCCGTTAATTTAGCGGGAGTATTTCTTCATTTGTACACCCACATTTCTAAATGTAATAATTATACTATAAGAATCTTAATAATGTACGCGCACGCGATCTATTGTTGAACCCCGGTTTTACAGTTGTCAATGATCATTCTACTCATCACAACAAAGACACTTTTAAAAAAATACGTATACAAGGGAGAACAAAAAACTTGTTGGTAACGGATTTGTGGGATTGTTTGTGTTCTTGGTGTTCACACAAGACAAATAGTGTACAGTGTTCTGCGGGAAACAAGACATGGAGGGAGAAGAACTGAGTCACAAGAAGTGGAGAGACAGTCCCATTTTCATGGCAAGGACCTTATCTGAGATCTGGATCTACTTTCACGTATTCATACGTCATCTGCAGGTGTCACTAATGATAGATATTATAAATATACACAAAAAACACTAATAATATGGTAAAATGTTATCAATTTTGGTTGCAAATAATTATTTTCTAGTGCTGGGGGTTCGGGGTTCAATCCTCGGTCCTGGCACAGATTTATCTGATTGACCAAACCCTTCCTTCATCTCTGACAAGATTTGTATTAATCACAACTTGTGGATGTGTGGAATGCCAGGCCTCCACCGTGGTTCGGATCCCACGTTAAACTGTAGGTCCTCCATTTCATCTCACAATCACCCTACCATTACACATTAGCGTACGTGCGTATAACCCGAACGGGTAGTAAGACGCGGTGCTAATAATAATAAAAAAAGATCCTTCCTAAGTAAAATGGACTGTAGAGGCCCTGCGGACGTGGATTCTCTCTGTTGGATTAGATTATGTACTGTAACAACGGTAGCCGTGCTATATCTACGCTGGTCACGCACGGGGGGGTTTCTGATTCTTTACAGATTCGTTTCGTTTTATGGCCGACGGTCATTGTTGAAACACTCCTCGCATAGAGCATCAAATGTGACAGCAACCCGCTTCGGTGCTCGAACTGTCTTAACTAAACTCTTCTATCACGTCACTCTCACAAAAGACTAAACTGCCGATGACAGGGAGATCAAGGTTTGAATCCCAGATGGGTATACTTAGGGGATTTATTTCATAAATGTTTCCCTACTATCCCTCCACGCAAATGTATGTACACGTCTTCTATAATCAACCTTTCTCGTCCCTAATAAATTAGGGTAATTATTACATATTCGTATGAAAAAAAATGCTGTTGTTCTGTGCACGTTAAATACCTCAAATAAATAATAAAAAGAACGCGGCCGTCACTTACTAAAAAAATATATATATATGTCCATAAATATAACACCGTGCTCGTACTGCAATAAATATTAACAGTTTTGTAACCACATTAACATTATTTAAAAAACTCAGCCATGAACTACTCTAGAAAGATCACGCAACTTTTGAACTGGTCTACTTTGTTGTGCAAAGAAATAATTATGTTTGATATAATATTTACGTAAGTAATTATAGTAGGATTTGTATAGGAAGAACCTTTTTAGAGGATACTTAAAATTAAGTGTACAGAAGCAAAGCTACTTTCACATTTTTACACGTCAAACCGTGTTCAGTTCAGTTCAGTTCAGTTCAGTTCAGTTCAGTTCAGTTCAGTTCAGTTCAGTTCAGTTCAGTTCAGTTCAGTTGTCGCATTTGATAAATATTATCAATGCCAATGAAATAACTCTAATAATATAATAAAATGTTATTAATATTATCAAATCCGACACCTTAGCTCAGTCGGTAGCGTGTCTGTCTACTAAGATAAGGGTCTCGGGTTCGATTCCCGGCATGGCCAAAAATGTATCATTGGGTAAATGTGTGTTCACCCTTTCAGAGTGATGAATTAACGAACGGGGTATTGGATGTTGTGCCTGTCCTAGTCTTAAGTTAAATTACAAGGCACATGAAGCTACGACAGACCTAGCAAGCCGGTTTTGGGAAAAAAATATATGGCTTGAATAAAAAACTGACCCAGGCAACAGAATGGAAACAGTAATGGATGGGGGGAAAAATTAATGTTGGCAGCGAAAAAAGTTTGTATGGTTAACTGTGACAAAAAGTCACTCAATATATTAATTATCTCGCAGCTCATTTATAACAAAAATAAAATGACAGCTTCAAAGTTGCTGACTTGACGTGTGGATAAAAAAAACCCAACTGTATTAACTTTTAGAAATATTCGTTTAAGGTTTTTCCTAAGGCGACTGTGATTAAGGTTTTGGTTGCTTGAAGTGCAGAGTCACCCAATTATTGAATATCAATCATCTTTAGGAATAAGTTTTTTTAACGTAATAATCTGGCAATGTCTCAATCATTTGTTGGTCTGGTTCCAAGGTCGAGGTATAAAACGGAACGATTTCTATCTCGGTCTTGTGTAAGACAGTCAGTCGTCACTGCCTGTAAAGGTGTTGAAACAACAAAGTAACCCGCAAAACACCGCGATAGCCTCGATTGGTCCGCGATGCATGAAATATACCGAGCTATTAAAATGTTACCCGCCTCGGTGGCGTAGTTGGCTAACGCGCTTGTCGTGTTGAGCTCGACCGCCGAGGACGGGGAGATCGAGGTTCGAATCTCGGTCGGGTGAACTGGGGGTGGTTTTTCCTAAATGGTTTTCCACTCTCCCTCCACGCAAATGCGGGTTCACTTCCTCTAAATTCAACCCTCCCAATTCCTAATCCATTAGTGTAATTAGTACTTAGGCGTATAACCCGAACGGGTAGTAAGACGCGGTGCTAAATATTAAAATGTTTGTGAGTTACTCAACGAGCAGTTAGTACTCACCCAAGATGCCGGGGTTCAATCCAAGTCTCTATCACAAAGAGGAAAGGGTTATTTCACTTCATAAAGTGTTTTTTTTTTTCACCCTCTTACCGAGCGCAATTGCGAGTGTAATTCCTTAACGTAAATGTCAGGGTATTTATAAATTTGAAACAACTTTATTTTTTTCATCTAAAGAAGGGGTTGGCAACTAGTCGGTCGATTGTGTAGGAAAACTACACCGTCATTAGTAATCTATCTTTGAGTCTTATAAACTTGCAACTATATATCAAGTACTTTCAAATAATATTTGAGTGAACAAAATTTATTGGTAACACTGATATTCGATAATGTTATAAGAGAATTAAAAAGTGTAATATGGAAATTTACATTATTATTTTTAGAACCGCATCTTACTAGCCGTTCGGGTTATACGCCTAAATACTAACTACACTAATGTGCTAGGGACTAGAGAGGTTTAATTCATAGGAAGTGTACCCGCATTTGCGTGTAGAGAGAGAGAGAGAGAGAGTGGAAAATAGTCTAGGAAAAACCATCCTTGGTACACCAAACCAAGATCGAACCCCGATCTCCCAGTCTTCGGCAGTCTAGTCTATTGTAAGAGTAGCACCTTGGATCAAAAATTTACATTGTATTCATTCTTTTTTCTTTCTAGAAAAGTGCAAACATAAATAGCTTATGTGAGGGTAAGTTAAATTTAAGAAATAAATATAATAGGTATATATGCCTATAAATACCTTTATAAAGAGAGAGCGAGAGAGAATACCCGAATGTTGTAAAAAAAATTTACCCCCATTTATATATAAAACTGTCCCTTTAACGTAAATAGTATTCTAATTTTCTATTTCAATGTTGTTATCATCTTGTAAAATAGGGCCAAATTCCTCGCATTTGTACTTGATGAATAATCAGATTTGTTTTCACTTCCTCGCATGAATCAGCTTTTGGAACAGCTTGGTCACCGAAACTTGGGTCGTTTACGTTCGTAGACAGTAGGTTGAGAAGCGTATCTCTTCAGTGCTATTACAACAGTTAGCATATTACTAAACATACATGAATCGGTTTTCAAGTTGGAGAAAATGGCTATTTGCAGCGTTTTTTCACCAAATAGTAATGTCGTGATACCAATATTAAAATGACTAATATTATCATGACGGTGTATATATTGAAGTAGGTGGTTGGAATGTTTTCACAACAGCTAGTAAGTATATTGTGATCCCCCCACGTGAGGCGGCAAGGTGAACCAGTCTCCAGCCTGGCGAGACTAACCAAACACCGCCCAGTACAAGTTACCATACCTATACCCGGGTCTGCCCACGAGGTGGATGATTCACCTTCAGTGGTCATTGCTGTAGCAACTCTTGCAGTGCCGCACATTACTTGGTACTCCCTACACGTGGGATACAGCCCTGGGTTCAATTACCGGTCAACACTCACCAATGCCTAGAGGAAAGTGAAGTGGAAAGGTACGCGAATTTTCAGATCCGTATGTTTATAGATGATATGCCAAAATTTTGCAAAATAAATAAACTATTATTTCACCAGAATTTGGATTCCCGACACCATTTTTTTCCCTTCTGAAATAAATCTGAGCCATTCTAGATTTATGCATTTGAAAGATGGCCTAGCATTAAACTCCAAATAGCTTTAGAGGTATCAATCATATTTTCAAAAGTTTGCCAGGAGAGGATGACTCTAAATAGTATATAGAGACATTTAATTTCCAAACACGATCCAGGCCAACAACACTCAAATAATTTTTAGTTGTAGGTAGGCCCCTATCAAATTTTTCAAACATTTGATGGTATAGGGTCCCCGAACCTCTCTTTGGCTTTAGGGATCAAACCCTTCATAAATCCCTTTAGTTTTTCTTAATTTATTATTATAAATACTTGTAGTATTTCGGGTACTTTCACTTCGTGATCACAGATAGATGAACAAAGACTAGAGTAAGCAAAATAATTGTTATTTTTGGGGTAATCTTGAGTACAATATAGTTACTGTTCCGCTTTTTACATTTGCAACGACATAATTAAGTTAATATCGTAGAAACTACATTCTCCTTACCTACCACCATTTGTAAAATTAATTATGGCTTGTTTTTATCCAAGAAAACCTCTGTAGCCCATCATTAAACAACCAAATAATTACAACCTACATCTTCTTGCCCTCTGCACTTCTTCGGTCATTCAGAAGACCAATTCGGCACAAGTCAAACTTTCAAGCACAAAACAAGATTCAGCTTCGCTGACATCATCTTTGCCAACATCGAAAGGCCTTATCTACCATTATTACTTTTAATTTCAAACCAATCATGTTCGCCAACTAGTTAGTTCATCTATAACATTTGTTCACGTCACGTTTAACAAACTTGTGTGAAGGAATATCATGAGGGATACATGTAATTAGGGGGCAGAGCAAAAGAGGGACGTAAGAAACCTTGTTCACGTGCGCCCTCTCTCTACTTTTGATTTTCTTACGAATGGAACTTTAGAGCACCTTTTAAAAACTTTTTTGTGGTCAACATTGATACATTTTACTTTAATCGTTGGTGTTATTTGATAGGCAATGAAAGTATCTATCAAAATTGGCGGCTATAAATTACACGAATCGACGTAATAATACGCGAAAGTAGATTTAGTTATATTTTATGGCTGTCATATGTGTCCAATCATTAGAAACTCGGGGTATAAATTAAGTGTCATCAGTTGGGGGAGATGAACTCTTAGTAAGATACGTGTCACCTTGGATGCAATTTTCAAGCTTTATTTATTTTAAAATGTGTTTGATGTTTTGTGAAAACAATGCCAACATATTATAGAAATACTATTTTAAGAGCGTGCATTACATGCCCATCAACTCTGTGATACAGTCGGCTATCAATCGTAAATTTACACGAACACTATTGCACGTGGATTTTTTATTAATATTAATGAAGATAAAGAGTTAATAGAAGTTCCTAATACAGAACATTGTTGAAATATTAAATATTTGGATAAAAACTGTATTGGAAAGGACGTTTTTGACCGTTTTAGAATGGCTTCACAGCTAAGCTTGTGCACAAATCTTTATTCTGTCTTAATAGGGATATACTGTAGTTATTAACAAGAAACTTTGTCGCTTTGTCCCCCATCGTCACCGCGGGAAATTTCGTGAAATCATTCAAATACGAATGCACTGCACACATTTCTGGCATATTGTGTTTTCTTTTCCCTTTTACTTCCAGTGGCGTATTCTCCGGGTATGCTAGTCCTGCGCCGCATACCCATAATGATATGGACTAGTTTTAAAAAAAATTAATGTTGTCTGTGCTAACTGTGTAAATAGTAATGTTTAAATTGTTAATAAATATACATGTAATTAATTATTAAGTTTAAAACTAATATTGGTTCATATTCCAAGAATATTGTGTTTTAAGTCATTCTTCTTCCAAAAGGCTCTACTTAGCACAATAGAAAACCCAGGGTTTGCTGCTTGAAAACCGCAAGGCAAGCTAGGGAGGCTCTAATGACCTTGCCCAATGTCTAGGGGTTGCAACTCATTCCCTTTCCGCTCGCCCACAAGTTATTGGCCAATGAGCTTGGGGTTTTACACCCCAGGTCATGCTGTTCCTGTATAGCAAGTAAACCATTGTGACAACTATTGAAAAAAGATTCAAGATCACAATGTTTATTTATTAAGCTAATTTAGTATAGTGTAAGTAAAATTACATAAATAATATATATATAATTAATTGTAAAATAATAGCTAGTATAGATAACAAGCTTTAAATTATACACTAATTAAATACAATGAGTTATGTTTAGGTTTTATAGTCACATGTATTATCATGTATTTGGAAAACACATTTAACCACTCTTTCAAATTTAGTAATTTCAGCACTGGTAGATTGAGGAAGGAGGGGGGGGATGACCGTAGTTGATGGTAATTCTTATTTTTTTCTTTAGTAGAAAGGATGCGTGGAGTTTTAATAGTGTTATTTTAGTTTTTGTTTTACATTAACGACTTATTAGTCAATGTTATTTTATATACTAATAATTATACATCAAATAATCCTAAAAGTCAGGAGTGTAATTTCACCATTTCAAAGATTTAGAAGGAAAAGGTAAAGTAAAATGTATTTTCATATAATTTACTTAATCAGTGGCGCACCCAACCATTTACTTTGGGGGAGGTATTCAATCAAGGCTGTAGCAAGAATGAAATTTTGATACCAAGAGCGGGTTTGGGGTTGCACATCCCCCTAACCCCTGAAGGCCGATAATATTTATGAATATTAAATGATTTTTGAAATTATTTGGAGTAGTTTTATAGTAATTAATAGATTTAAATAATGCAAATGGTATCGAAGCTATTATTTGTGTGCTTTTTTCAAACCAGACCAGACCAGACCAGAGGTCCCCAACCTTTTTGTACCTTAGAGCACATTCAAAACTAACGGTAGTGCGGTGGGCACAAATTACTTTTTCAAGGCAAATTTACTAACTTCCGCCAGGCTGAGAGATCAACCTCAAACCCTATAAAAACGGCCGGTCAACTGCCATGTTAAGTTTCCAACAGTGATTGTGACGTTATATGTGGTTGTGGGTAATAATCAAGGCCGTAGCCATGGGGGAAAGCAGGGTTCAACCCCCTTCAAGTTGACAAAAAATAAATTTAAAAAAATACTGCTTTATTTACGGTTTTAATAAGACCAAAATAAGAGACAAAAGGAAATATATAACTACTCACCACCATTTTGGTGCTTGGGTACATTAAAAAAAAATCTGTGTTCATTCAGGAAACAAAGCTGGGTAGACCCATACCAAGATATTTACAAAGAAAATAGGAAGGATTAGCATGGTATTAGTGTGTGAAGAGAATGATGCACGGGGGTAGGTCTTTGAGAGGTTATTATTATTATTAGCACCGCGTCTTACTACCCGTTCGGGTTATACGCACTTACGCTAATGTGTAATGGTAGGGTGATTGTGAGATGAAACGGAGGACCTACAGTTTAACGTAGAATCCGAACCACGGTGGAGGTCTGGCATTCCTCACATTCACAAGTTGTGATTAATACACGTCTTGTCAGAGGTGAAGGAAGGGTTTGGCAATAAGATAAAATTCTGTGTCGGGACCGAGGATTGAACCCCGGACACCCAGCACAGAAGTCTTGACACTTTACCCCTGGACCACCAGGTCACCTCCTTGAGATGAGGAAAAAGCAAAACCATTCATCTTGTAACTACGGTGGTTCCAAGTAAAAGTACACTTTGTAAATGAGCCGGCAAAGAAATAGGAATGTGAGGGAGGGATTGGAAAGAGGGAGGGATTGGAAAGAGGGGGGCTTTCAATCACCAACTTCTTGAGAACAGCATAACTGGAGATAAGCCAAACTTGATTTTTGTCGGAAAAGTGACAGATTAAAATTATTAGTCAAGAACTTTTCAGTTGTGGTCAAAAAGTGGTGGTCAGACGCAAAAGTATCGGTGGGCATAGGGTTGAGGACCCTTGCCTTAGACTATGCGGCCACCGAAGTGAGTTCACAAAAAAAAAAAAGTTGTTTCTGGAAACTATTCGAAAAAAAGATAAGAAAGAAATCTCCGTGAAGCCTGCAAACTACTTACGCGTTTCGCCGCAGCGCAGAAAAAGTGAATCCTGATCTATTTGGTTCTGAGGCGGAGTCCCCCCGAGGAAAGTGAATGAACCAGTTGGACCACTCGCTCGAAATGAACCTGCCTCCCTCCCTCCATCATATCCACATGTTATCCAACACACGACCAATCAGATGCTAGCCAGATTGTTTGTGAGATGAGAACTCTTTTCAAAAGAGGGCAGTGACCCAGGATACGCCATCAATGCACAACCATATGGTTAGATAATAAAATATAACGGGATTCTGCCGGGAGGGCTTCAGTCTGACAGGATAGAAGGGACTTCCTTACACAGGTGAATAACTTTCAGTTTTAGACTTCAATGTTTGGCGTTTGGCGTTCCCTCGATACTTTTATACGACGGGTGTACGTACAAGCTAGTTTGGAATCGTTTCTAAGAGTTTTATTTTGAGGATGAGACACTATTTTACTCTCTTAGTTAACAAAATTTTACTCTCAAATTAATATTGTTGTTGACTTCACATAGCATGTTGTATTCGCTACTAAACAATTTTAACATAGGCCTATTTAATAGCGTTTAGTGAAAATGTACTTATAAATAATTAAAACTTCTATAAAAATATTTTAGCTCGCGTCGGTGGCTGCATAGCCTAAGGCATTACTCTCGCAATAAATAAGATTACCGATGACAGTGAGACCGGGGTTCAAATTCCAGTCGGATGTACTGATGGTGGTTTTTCCTAAATAGTTCTAGACTTTCCCTTCACGCAAAAATGCGGGTACACTTCCTCTAAATTCAGCCTTCCTCATTCTTAGCACATTATTGTAATTAGTAGATATTTGGCGTGTGTGTAACCCATACGTGTAGTAAGACGCGGCGCTACAAAAATATGTATATATAGCAATAAAAGTATTAGAGAAGCTCCTCCTAAAATATTTATTTTGGGACATGTGGGAAACCAAGAGAATACAAATGCTTTGTCAGTAAAAAAGTAAAATGGTAAGCACCATTCATTTTATCCAATAAAATATCTAACCATTTCGATGGTTTTTCTAATGTTCGTACGTTTAATAACTTAAGTAATCTAAAGAATAAATGTTGCGAAGGGTTAACATTGTGGACATGGAACAACATTAGCACGGGGAGAGAATGTGAAAATTACAGGGAAAGCCACACCACGTGGTATATAACTCCCCACCCCTGCAATGCAGCCATGCTAGCCTGACACCTTATACCGTGTGGCCACCGCTAAGATTCTCTGCCCTTGTTGTCCTTGAAATACAGGCGCAAGCTCTGTCTGAAGATGGTTGTGCCTGAAAGCTCCTCCCGTTCGAGTGCCTCTGGTTACAACTTCACCAAAGACATCGAACGGGTATACGAGCGGCTATAAATACGTTATAATCTTTAAGTTGTGGGTACTACTGCCCCAGATGTGTGTTGTTATTGCTCTATATGACCTACTACCCGTCCGGGTGTACTGCATTTAACTACACTAATGGGATAGTGGGGAAGAAACAACTTTAAGAGGAAATTTGCGTGGAAAGACGAGGGAGAAACTATAAGAAAACCCCTTCTTTTTAGATAAATAATAATAATACTTAGCACCGCGTCTTACTAACCGTTCGGGTTATACGCTGAAGTACTAATTACTCTAATGGGCTAGGAATTGGGAAGGTTGAATATAGAGGAAGTAAACCCGTATTTGCGTGGAGGATGCGTGGAAAAACATTTAGGAAAAACCACTTCCAGTTCACCCGAGCGAAATTTGAAACTCGAGCTCCCCGTCCTCGGCAGTCTAGCTCAACACTAAGCTAGCGCGTTAGCTAACTACGCCGCCGAGGCGGGTTTTTAGATCAAACCCAGCCAAGATTTAAGCCCGGCAATCGGATGAGCTCGACCCCTTTGTCCACGTGCCCTTCGATGCGCTGATACCAGGGGTGTGCTAAATCTATGTGAAAATATTACGAGAGGAATCCTGGAACACCCCTTCCCCCTCCCTCCTTTTGCCAATATGATTTTCAGGCTATATTCGATCTCGGT
>CABFWB010000656.1:152048-178241 GCA_902151455.1 Timema bartmani | reverse complement strand
GGTCTTCGGGTAAGGTTCTCGCCTCAAGACACGATGTGTGCGGGTTCAAACCCAGCCGGGGTCGACAGATTTTTCTTGAACGATAAAAATCCGTAGCACAACTTCTTTCGTAGGGGAAGTAAAGAAGAAACCTGGAAGGTATGTGAAAATACCTTTCCCGGCAAAATTGGTAGACCCTTTCGTTCTCGCTCATAGAAATGTTTGTGTGTGATGTAGTCAGTCGGTTCATAAAGTGAACGTTAAACACCTAAAAAAAAACTATACCACTTAGCGGGACATCGAACCGGGCCCTTTAAGTACTATTAATACCGCAATCAAGTAGGGTTATTAGTCTGTGGCGGACGTAGAACGACTCTTTCCTGTGAAAAACACACCGGCACCAGTTAAGCGTGAACAGATACCGAGACAGCGTCCACTGGAACCGAACAATTAAGTCATCGGCCAACACTGCACTAGGGTAGGGAAATGACATACCTTTAAGGGGGCCGACAACGCGTTGTAGTCATCCAGAAATCCCCCCCGCGTTGATTAAGGGGGCCGCCTCGGTAGGCGAGAAATTGCCGCACAAACGTTCGGCTCTATAGCAATATTTAATTCTATGATACGTCATATGAAAATATGGTTCACGTCAAAATAAAGTCGAAAGATTTCAACACGGCTATTCTTTCCTTAACACTCCTATAGTTTAACTTTTATTAATATATAAAAAAAAAGTGTGAAAATGTGACATTTGCTCATTTTCAAAGACTTTTTAAGCATATTTACGTAGCTATGAGACTAGGCTTGATGAGAAAGGGCTCTAGGCTCAGCCTTTCTCTAACAAAAACGGTTATTTTTAATAGGCCCACAACATTAAATTTTAAGATATTTGAGAACTAGCAGCGAGCTTTCCTCTTTCCCTTGCGATAAGAAGTTTCGTAGTTTTCTTTTAACTCTTCCTTATTGACGTGACAAAGGGTGATTTCAGGGGAAGGGCGCAAGGGAGTATAATCTTTAAACAGAATAGAGTAGTTTAAAAAAAACACAGACCCATGTGTTTTAATCCGTGTGGCCCGACAGCGATTGATATTTTCTCGCTGACCGAGGCGGCCGCCTTAAGAAGTGGTTTATTATTTTAAAGATATGGTCAACGCTAAAATTGAAGTGAAGGTACTAACATGTCCCTCACCCTCATCAACTGTTTCCAGCCTGTGGACAAGTCGGTTTAGTAAAATGCCTCCATCATTCTCTTTTCTACCGCCATTCTTCATGTTCCTAAAGGATGAAAACGGGTGGTGGTAGGTTGGCCACTTTTTATGTAAAGAATGGTGGATTGGACACCGTCGATGCAACTAGAAAGAATTTTTAACAGGTGAATAAAGCACATCATATTAGGTAGGATTTAATAGCAAAATATGTATTGGAAATTAATGTAATAAATCGCCAACAGTTCAGTATAAGTCCTCCAGCTATTATGTACAGCATGTCCAAGGTAAAATTAATTCATAGTGTAATTTGTAATAAATCTTCGACACAGCTTGGTTCAAACCAATAATTTTATATGACCTTAAATATATAAATTATAAAATCAATGTTAAAACTGAAATTGGTCACTGTCCAAAACACAATGTCTCAACAATCTTGACCATGGCTAAGTCTTCATATTTCTATAGTCGTATCACCATAGGAATAAACTCTTATTGCATCCAAGAATATACAGAGCAGCCATCTTTGACCATTGTAAAAATTGTACCTCATATTGATAGATTTAGTAAGTTTTGAAATTCCCTGCATTTTCCAAACCAAAAAAATATTGTACTTTCCCAGGTTATTATTAAAAGATCTCTTATAAGTATATTGTTTTCATTTATATTCTTTACACAATAATTAATAAAAAGACAAATCTTTCAGTTCTTTGCAAAATTTCATGCGAATGGAGAAAATATTCTCAATCAATTTCTCCTTACTAAAAATAAAATGAATATAAATACAAAATTAATAGTTTAAACTGAGCTATTTAATTATATTTAGTGTTCCAAAAACTATTGCAAAAATATCTGAAAAATCCAATTACTTCTTTAAATGTTCTTGACTTTTCCATCTCACACTAAATTCTCTTAATTTTCCAGGTTATCCCTTCGCTAACCCTGAAAGGTAGTAAGCTTACCTTGAATGATTGCACTAAGGCACCATAGGGTACGTATCCACCCTGGGTACCCAATCTGTAGGGATGTGAAAAGGTATCGATTCTTTACTAGTATCGATATTTTCCTTTCGATACTAGTAAATTTTTACTCGATACTTTTTCCCCGATACTTTTACTGATATTAATACTCACAATATGGTATCGGATCGGTATCGAAAGAAACAACTTTTTTGTTACCTTCACTCTTGCTGGTATTAAATGTTTACCATGGTTAAAGAAAGGTACAAAATAGATTGAAAAAAATAATTACCAATCATATTTAGCTATTAAATAACTTTACATCAGCTACATTTTCATAGATATTTTGAAAGCTGGTATGGGTAAACCATTATACAATCTATCTATCATACCTCCCAAGTTCTAACATATAACATAGACGATAGACCTAAATATACTATAATATGGTTAAATCACTATAATTTTCAGTGTTTAACTAAATATAAAAATACAATTATTATTATTATTATTATTATTATTATTATTATTATTATTATTATTATTATTATTATTATTACTATGCAAAAATTGAAATTATTACTTGATAAAAAAACATTTTTACAGTTTAAAATTTCGATACCGATACTTACTGTTTCGATGCTAATACGGTATCGATAATTTTCTAGCTATATCTTAAATGAGTACAGTATCGATATTTTTCTTTCGACACCACTCACATCCCTACCTACCCATCTGTCAAAAATGACGGCTGTGGCAAAACACGTCCCATCATCAGCAATAGAAAATGTTAGTAAAACTATATTCCTTGGTTTTACCTAAAGCAACCTACTGAGCTATGGTTTTTTGGTCTTTGAAATCAATGGCTAGACATTAATAATATATTTTATCTAAAATATATTGATGTTATAATTTATTGGTTTCCTCATTAACATCCCAACTAGAATGTAAAGCAATTTAGTTATTTGGTTCCATAAGTGGTTGATAGGCTGAATAGGTGGTTAATAGGCTGAATAGGTGGTTGACATGCTGAATAGGTGGTTAATAGGCTGAATAGGTGGTTGATAGGTTGAATAAGGGGTTTATATGTTGAATAGGTGGCTGATATGTTGAATAAGTGGTTTATATGTTGAATGATTGGTTGATATGTTGAATAAGTGGTTTATATATTGAATGATTGGTTGATATGTTAAATAAGTGGTTTATATGTTGAATAGGTGGCTGTTATGTTGAATAAGTGTTTTATATGTTGAATAGGTGGCTGGTATGTTGAATAAGTGGTTTATATGTTGAATGATTGGTTGATATGTTAAATAAGTGGTTTATATGTTGAGTAATTGGTTGATATGTTAAATAAATGGTTTATATGTTGAGTAATTGGTTGTTATGTTGAATAAGTAGTTGATATGTTGAATAAGTAGTTGATATGTTGAATGATAGGTTGGTATGTTAAATAAGTGGTTTATATGTTGAATAAGTGGTTTATATGTTGAATAGGTGGCTGTTATGTTAAATAAGTGGTTTGCATGTTGAGTAATTGGTTGATATGTTGAATAAGTAGTTGATATGTTGAATGATAGGTTGATATGTTAAATAAGTGGTTTATATGTTGAATAGGTGGCTGTTATGTTAAATAAGTGGTTTACATGTTGAGTAATTGGTTGATATGTTGAATAAGTAGTTGATATGTTGAATGATAGATTGATATGTTAAATAAGTGGTTTATATGTTGAATAGGTGGCTGTTATGTTAAATAAGTGGTTTATATGTTGAGTAATTGGTTGATATGTTGAATAAGTGGTGTATATGTTGAATGATTGGTTGATATGTTGAATAAGTGGTTTATATGTTGAATAGGTGGCTGATATGTTGAATAAGTGGTTTATATGTTGAATAAGTGGTTTGTATGTTGAATAGGTGGCTGATATGTTGAATAAGTGGTTGTTTTTTTTAATAGGTGTCTGTTATGTTAAATAAGTGGTTTATATGTTGAGTAATTGGTTGATATGTTGAATAAGTGGTTTATATGTTGAATGATTGGTTATGTTGAATGATTGGTTGATATGTTAAATAAGTGGTTTATATGTTGAATAGGTGGCTGTTATGTTAAATAAGTGGTTTACATGTTTAGTAATTGGTTGATATGTTGAATGATAGGTTGATATGTTAAATAAGTGGTTTATATGTTGAATAGGTGGCTGTTATGTTAAATAAGTGGTTTATATGTTGAGTAATTGGTTGATATGTTGAGTAATTGGTTGATATGCTGAATAAGTGGTTGATATGTTGAATGATAGGTTGATATGTTAAATAAGTGGTTTATATGTTGAGTAATTGGTTGATATGTTAAATAAGTGGTTTACATGTTGAGTAATTGGTTGATATGTTGAATAAGTTGTGGATATATTGAATAATAGGTTGATGTGTTGAACCGAGGACCACAGTGGGCGACTACTCGAGCCTTGAATGGTCACAACCAAGGTAACGGAACAACTGGTTGATGACGCCACCACTCTTGAGGTGGGTTGGGTGTTCCGAGCAAGACGGGGCTAAACGACAACTGAGACTGATAACAAGACCTTTGTCTAGATTTTACATAATACATATGTGTGTGTGTGTGTGTGTGTGTGTGTGTGTGTGTGTGTGTAAAATATATTGTTTAGTTATTTCTTTAATAAAATATGTCTGAGATTATAATATAAATGTAAAAATATTAATGATTTAAAGGTACTTAGCTAAGTGGGATGGAAAGGAATGCAAGATAAGGTTTCCATGACAAGAAACCTTTTTTGGACAAAAATAAAATATTGCTTTAGTAGATACGTTTATTTATACGTAGATTAATATCAAAAATTCTTGAATGTTTGTCATGGGCATTGCGGTATTTGACAAGAAACTTTTAAACTTAAAGAGATGAAGTCCAAATCAAATATCGCAATGCCAGATATTTAAAAGCTGTTGAAACTTACTTTGTGTAGAAAATTAAACTAAATATATCTAATGACGCGATTTTTTTAGTTTGCAAAAATAAGTTGTTTTTTTTACAATTATTATATAAGGACATATTTTGACAAATAAGCTTTTATGTTATTTCCTATTTAGTTTGAATGAAAATTGAAATATTTTTTTTTCTTATTTTATTTTAAAGAAAAAATTATTTCAAAAAAAATATTGAAAATAACTTGCTAGCTCTTAAGTGGTCGCTTCAAAAAAAAGGGGGGAGGGGGGGCGGGTAAACACTTTATTCTCAGATTGTGGGCGCAGCCGTGTACGTCAGAGTGCAACTTAATCCTCTCTTGCATTCAGACAAGTCAAGCCACAGACACGTCATACAAAAGTCCGAGCTCACTTTTATTTCAGGTTATGTATAGGAACTCTGATCAAATCAAAGTACATTTAAATCCCTTAAAAGAAAATTAAATGTGATCAAAGCTTGGTTGATTTAGTCAAATATTGACAAGAAGTCATCGTAGGGTAAGGTTACCATTTGTAGTAAATTTTAGACCAATGTTCCGGAATTATTTTGAGTTAGATGAATATGGTACGATCAAGACAGTTTCTAAAAGGTTTCAAAAGTAAAATCTGGTAATAATACTCAACATTATGGCTAGCGCCTAGTATTTTGCACTAAATTCGACTTTTTTATTTTCGCACGACCCCTTGGAGACAGGAAGTGTTGTGATCTCTAAAAAATCTCGTTCGAACCCGATTAAAAGTGGTTTTCGCGATGCCATCTGTATGTATCTCGACCTAGAGACAAAACCATTTTACCGATCGAGCTAAAAGTTGATATATAGGTTTTTATCGTATTTTATTTATTTGTGGTATTTAACGTGCATTTTCTGAAACGACTATTTGTGTCAGCACAAGAAAATTTTCTATGAGCGAGAGCAAAAGTGACAGCCAATTTTCCAGGGAAAGGTATTCTCACACACCTTCCAGTGTCCATGCCGCAATCGACATGAAACCGACGGCTTTACTTACACTCCGAAGGAAGTTGTGCTATAGATTTTCGTCGCTCAAGAAAGATCCATCGACCCCGGTTTGGGTTTGAACCCACGAACATCCGGACCTGAGGCGAGCAATTTACCCCAAGACCACTGCAGTCGACTTGGTATTTATGCGTTTCGTAAAGTTTCAGAAGGGTTTTTTGAAATCCGCAATCTTCTCCTTAAATTAAGGGTAGTTTACTTAAAAGTAAAGAGATAGAAAATAGATTTTCTCAAAATTGGCTCTAACGATTTTGTTTGCATTCGTATCTAGGCATTGTTTAACATAACAAAAAAAATGGCTACGTTTCATTTTCTCATGATAATGACTTTTGGGTAATTTAAAAACGCGGTAATATCTAAAAGATATAGAACATTTATTCGAAAGAATATTTTATAAAATCAATATTTTATGAGTAATTGGCAAGTTTAAAAAAAAAATATAGCTTTGTAAAATAGTGAGTTGAAAATGCAAAGAACAAATAATATGTTTCTATAGCAATGTATCTTATTTTACGTGTGTTCTTTGGTAAAATACGACAGGTCTATTCTTTTTTTCCCATTATATATCTATAACAATGTTCATTATTGTGTTTAATTATCGTACGAGCTATAAATATTATTTAGATAAAGTAGCGAGAAAGTCTGTGTGGTGCACCGAACCATTTATTTATTCACTTTAGGCTCCAACTGAGCGTACTTTCACTCTTTACATTGTTCATGGACCTAATTTATCGACACTGCCCATTGACACGAAATACGTAAAAAACATGTTATAGGATGTATTAAGTATTTAAATGGCAACCACCTTCTCCAGCACCCATCAGTGATTTTAAAGTGCCTGTAACCAAATATGCCATTGAAAAGATTGTAGGGGCCTACGAAAGGTTATTTACGACGGACCGTTCTAAGGTACACTCCGTTTATCCTGAACAATATCAGTCTAACCTTGGTGGATTACACCATGGCCAAATCCTTACAAGCTGCACCATAGTGGAACAAGGCAAGTCGATAAGTGACTGTAATGTCGGAACCTTTTCCATTAGGCTCGCAAATTTGTTAGATGTCAATTTGACAAGTGATATAAAGTGACCAATGTGGAACTACTTGCAAAGAAAAAAGTAGCAACTCCGGTCAAAAATAATGAAATTAATGGCCGGAAAGTTCGTTGTGATGACCACATGACGTCCTCTATCCGCAAAAGTTGGCACTATCTTAGCCAACAAACTGCGGCCACTCGGTTAGTGTGCCTCGATTGTGGTCTGGCGCCATGGAGGGGTGTACCAAAATAAGGGGGAAGCGGGGTGATAAGCTCCCCCAGACACATGTAGAAATGTTAACATACCTGTATACAAACAACTCAGTTCCTCGAAAATTTACGTACTCAACGATTTATTTTAGTAAAGTATACTTAAATTACGTGAATAATTAGTTATAAGGTTTATATTAAATATAATACTGTAGATTGTAGACCGTGCATGGGCTAGTAAAAATATCATTTTGATTAAATTCCTTCGCATGCCCCTGAAAGTGAATTTCCCTTCCAAAGGGAAATCACATATTTGCGAGGTTGGTGATTCTAATCTGTGTTTTAAAAACTTTCCAACAGTCGGATAAGACCAAAGTTACCGTGAGTCAATTTACCAGAACGGACAACATGGAACGACATGAAAGCGACAGTGAACGTGGTCGGTCGAGAAATTATGAAAGCGAAAATTTATGTAAAGCGGAACATATTTTGTGAGTGGGGAGGGCCTTACTGAGCAGGTTATATTTCCCACCAACGTTTTTTTTAACACCACGTTTGTTGTTGTTGTTGTTATTATTATACGTGTAATGGTAGGGTGATTGTGAGATGAAATGGAGGACCTACAGCTTAACGTGGGATCCGAACCACGGTGGAGGGCCTGGCATTCCTCACATTCACAAGTTGTGATTAATACACGTCTTGTTAGAGGTGAAGGAAGGGTTTAACAATCAGATAAATCTGTGACAAGGGACCGAGGAATGAACCCCGGACCCTCAGCACCGCATCTTACTACTCGCCCGGGTTGTACACACACACACACACACACACACATATATATATATATATATATATATATATATATATATATATATATGTAAGTCTGATCTGTTAGTTTAATCTGAGGTTTGGGAGGAGCAGGTTAGCTGTCACGAGGAGAAAGAGGATAAGGAATAAAGTTATCCAGAAAAGAGTGGGAGTACAGGAAACATATGAGATAGTAGAGGAAGCAAGACCGAGATAATATAGGCATGTAATGGGGATAGAGAGGGGGATCATGCCAAAGAGAATGATGGAGATGAAGTATTTAGGAAAAAACCGCAGGCCGGAGACCGAGAAAGATGGGAGGAGTAAGATAGCAGAAAGTGAGCAAGTTAGGAGAGGAAGAATAAAGGAAGGAGGCATTTTAATAAATGGATTCTGCCGCAGGCTGGAAACAGTTGTTGATTATGATGATGTTAGGTATGAGTAAGGTTGAATATAGAGAAAGTGTGCCCACATTTGTGTTAAAATAGTGTGTGTAGAATCATTTATTAAAAACGCGTAGAGATAACTAACTAGATGGTCCGTTGACTCAGCATGCGTTAGTTTTACAATTATTACAGCTCTCAACTTTAGCCTTTAAGTTCTATAAAATGTAAGCTCAAAATCTAGATTATCAACCATCATTTCATCTTATATTATAATAAGCTTTGCTTTAAAAAAAATTACTTTTAAATCTGTTCACAACCCTGGGTATCCTTTTCTTAAATTTCGATTTCGCTATTTAACATTTGTTAACATTTATATGATAACTTTCGAGGTAAATTATTTTATAAATAAAAAAATCTGTTTGGTAAAACGCAAGAAATTTATGTCGAAAGGAATTATCATTTTCTTAAAATGCGGCTTGCCTTTTGAATATGTTTGAAATTTAACATTTATGAGCACATCTATGGTGCATACATTTTCGTTTGAAAAAAATGAATACAAATCGGCTGAGTCGAAATTTCGGGATTTACTGTCGAAAATAATCACTTCATCTTTTAAATATAAAGATGCTCAAAACAATATGTGTTTTTCCTCGTGTTCCGGTCTTACTACCCAACCGGGCTATTTGCACATTAAGACCTGCACTAATAAGGTATGTAACAATAAGGAAGGATTAATTTAGAGGGGTTGTAATGGCAGGGAAAGGTGGAAACCATTTTGAAAATAAACGTTGGGACTACATACAGTACATCCAGCTAAGATTCGAACCCCGACCTCCCCGTCACCGGCAAACAAGACCAGATGAGACTGATTTCTTTGTCCGCGTACCCCCGAATGCAGGTGACCTCACAATTATTTCTCTTTAAGATTTCAATCAGTCAATGTGATAGTAAGGCATTTTAGCCCTCTAGGGTTCTTCTAAGATAGATGTCGGGCAACCTACGGCCCACGAGAAAGATCCGGCCTTCAAAAGATTTAGCAAATAAACAAATATGTTCTTAAAAATATACCAATAACTCAATTATCATAGGAGAAATATAAAAATGAAATTTTTTTACTCGATATTTTTTTAAACCGGCCTGTCAATGTTTTTTAAATACATTTGGCCCACGATATAAAAAAAAGGTTGCCGACCCCTGTTCTAAGGTAAGTTATGAATGAAGAATACCCTGAGCTCAGGACAGATCCTGGATTGAGCTAAGCCAAAGCTCCCGGGTTCAATTATCGTGTCCAGGGGCCATTCTTTAAACTAATAATTGTAAATTAACGTGTAAAGAGCTAAAGTTGAATAATGTGGAAGTGGTAAAAGCTGTAATTCCAGATTACCCTGCTGACTTTTTTTTTTTACAGCGACCAAGGCAGATTTTTAATGTTGACTATTAGTTTTATAAAAGTTTACTTTCTAAATAGTGTATCTCGTTAGATGCGCAAACGACTTAAAAAAATAACTAATTCAAAAAATACAGTTATATTAATTATAAAGAAATAGCGTGAGTATAATATATTAGTTTAGACAGCTCTTGGGCTCGAACCCGGGCCTCCTAAATATGTATTTGAGCTCGCTAACCACTTTACCATGGGGATGGACGGTCAAGTAAAGGTTTCTTGAAACTTTATCGGGGAAACAGCTCGATCCTGATAATAAAAAGTATGTCATGGCAATCCGCAATTGATGGACACGTGGACTAAACCTAAAGCTCGTATGGTTTGTCTTATCGGTGACGAGGAGTTCAGGGTTCAAATCCCGGATGTGTGTAGTTATTGAGGATATTTTATTTTGTTTTGTTTTTCTCCACTCAAATACGAATACGGTTCCTCTACAATCTACCTTCTTCACCCCTACACCCCTCTCACTCATCAATGTAATTAAATGCTGATTGCCCGGATGGGTAGTAAGCGGGAGAGGGGGAGATAGTAGTCTAGAAGTTATTATTAGTGCGTGATCAATGTAATGTGAGTTCGAACCTGACTTGGATCAGGTTAAGTTTTCTAAACAAGGCCTAGCTTTGATTTTGTCTGGTTTTGTCTGAAAGACAATTTCATTTTAGCGAAATTGTGTTACCGTAAGCACAAAGCATGGTTTTCGCTTGGTACTAAAGTTGTTGTAATTTTTATACTTGGCTATATTTTTTAAATGATTTTTATGGGTTGTCAAAACTATGTTCTACTACTTTAAAAACTAAACATAATTATATTAGCGCCAATCTGCGGTACCTTAGTAAATTATGAAATAAGTGTGAAGTATGCTTCAGTCTAGTAAACGTAGCAATAGACATTTTGCATAAAATTAAGACTGTACTGTCAACAATACAATGAACACAACAATGTACATTTAACATAAAATCAAGACTGTATTGTCAACAATACAAAGTTATTCCTGATCGTTAGCACATCTAAAATCATTTAAAATTATACTATTTGTTTTTATTGTTCTGGCTTGTAAAATAATTTATTGGCGGAGAAATAAGTAGAGTTTTTTTTTTTTAATAATCGTACTGTGTCAGTGTGCATTTTAGGTTTACTAGTAGGCCTAGTGTATTTTCTAAAAGGGCATTATTTTTCAAACACTCACCGAAAGGTATATCACAGCATAATTCGTCGTCGCCATATTATCTGTAAAGAAACAAGTCATAACACCATCAGAGAAAGTGGTATTGTATAAATGTAGGCCAACCTTCAAGCACCTGAGAAAGTGTTTCCAGCATGAAAATCATACGGCAGTTTAAAAAACAAAACAACTCACTTTGACAGGATGAAAAGTATTCCTAAATCCTGACATAGGGTACATTGATTCACACACACACACTCTAGAACATTATTTTCACTGGGAACACTCGATAATTCAAACAACTTGGAAATATAACTCGCACATCTACAACCGTCACGGCGCCATCTTTGAAAAGACTCTGACAAGTAAAGGGAAAAGGGTAGGGGGGGAACATGGTGGGGGACTAGCAGACGATGGAAACGAGGTGGAGGTTGTTGCAGTGCCAACCTGACAAAAACATATTATATTTTTATTGCTGTGTTAAAGTGAAACTATAAAATACTCGAAAATAAGTATCTGAGTTATGATTCGTCTAGTATTTATATAAAAAATATAAATGCACCATTAACTTCTAAGGAATATTAAAAAATAATATCATATCGTGTTCCTTGCACGAACGTGCATTAAAGTCTTTAGTAAATATTTACAAAAATATAGATTTAAATGGTTCAGACACGTAAAATGCTGTAAATCAAACTACTAATAAGTACCCATCAAATTTTTAAATAACCAAACAACATTTTGCATTAATTTATTCTAAATAAAAACAAATTTAATGAGTTTGTAGCCATTCTATATGAATTAAGAGAAAAAAACAATGAGACGACTGTGTTTGTTTAGTATTATAAATTTTAAACTAATCACTGAATCTCAACAAAACCTGAAAATTCGTGAGCTTCCACCAAGAAACCACAAGGTCTAGTTTCGATCACGATTTTTTTTCATGCGATGCGTTTGTTCTTACCAAAGTACAGTAACATAAAGCGTTAAGCTATTCTTATCAAAATTGGCATGCATTAATTTAGAACACTTTATTAAATCTTGTCGATAAATAATGAATATTGTATTATAAAGTGTTGATTATCAGTACATTTAAAGTAAAATAATCTTATAAATAGAAAAAATGAATTTGCTGAGCTAATTATTTTTACGGCAAAGCTTAAGCATAGGTCACCACAAACATATTAAGAATACAAAGCTTTATTACACATTTGCTAAAAATTACAGATTTATTTTAAACAAATTAGAACCTATTGTACATACAAGGGAGTTAGAATAATGGGTGTTGTTTTGTCAAATATGCGTACTCAAATTGTTTTAAAGTGATTGCTCTCTATCTATTAAAAAAAAAAGAAGGATAGCCAGTAGAGAGTGTCATTTTAATCTTTGTGGTGACGTATGAACAATATATTTGCTGAGAGGAGTTAATGTCGGTTAGAGCTAATATTTAAATAGCTATAAAGTAAGAAATATCGTATTTACCTTTCAATCTTCCCTTATTTCAAACCTTAACTACACCACTGGTTTTTATAACCCTTATTCTTTATATATATATATGCGCCCTATAGTGAATTAATGCTATGCGCGATATAATTAGGTAATCTATATTTGTAAACATATTAAAGCTACAAATAATCGCATCTTAAATAATTAATATTCTCACCGTTTACACCTTTGTTTCAATGTTGCTCTTGTCTTCACTACATAATACTACTACAAACTTAATCAAGAACGCACCCACGCAAGCATTCCTAAGACAAAAGAAGGTTTGAGTAAGGATGCTGACATCAACACTAATTGACTTCATTCCACTTTCCATTAAACAACTAACGAACGAACGATCGTGAAGCTGCCTTACAACACAAACACACTTATCTAGAAGGATCGTTTTCAGAGCCTCCTATTGACAAATTCATATTTTGATTAGGGGTATTTAACGCGCAGTTTCTAAACCAACTGAATGTATAAGCACGTGACTTACAAACTAAATTAATTCTTGAAAGAACGGTCTCCCGTCGCTTTAAAGGGCGAGCCTTAATTAATTTAAACAATAAGAAATGTTCACCCATACCGGGAATCTATCCCGAAACACTTTACTTAGTAAGCCAACGAGCTACCGACTTAGTTAGGGTGTCGGACGCTTTGAAAAAGCTATAGCTTTCGTTGTAGGATAAAGTATTGGCTTGTCGTGAAATATATTTTTAATCCTGATATACTTTAAGGCGGTAGTGTATAGAATGCGAGTTAAGTAAAGGGAGTGTTTTTTTTTAAGTTTTTCTATCAAAACTTTTTATGGCCATAGTAAATAAAATATTGTTCCAATAGAAGAAAAAAAATAGTTTAACTTTCTTCACATGGTAATAACAACAGTTGTTGAATATCTTTCATAAGTATAGCGGCATTAGACGACAAATTATTTAAATGAGGAGAAAAAGTTGCCATTAAATTCTAAGACACCTTTGACAGATATTCGGCAATTTTAATATCACCATAGGAAGAAAATTAAACTCTTTTGTTTGTATTGAAGGTTCGGGAAACACTTACATAGTTTATTAATAAAAAAATATATTTTTACTGAACAGTTTATGGAAACAAAATACTTGTGTGATAAAGAATTTTCTTACGGGACAAAGACTGATGATTCAGGATTTCTAAATTTTGCTGACCAAATATGGTTGAGTTTTGTTCGTATGTTTTGCAACCATTCCAATTGTAGATAAGCATGTAGTTAATCAAATAACCGTGTGTGTTGTTTGAGTTAGGTACCGTCTGTTTGGAGCGAGTAATATATAGTCTGTACCCTCACTTGCAAGTATAGCTATAGTGACGTTTCCAAGATCTTATTCATTTTAATAGTTTAAATACTTTTCTCCGGCATCACATACTGGCACCCACCTCGGTGGCGTAGTTAGTTAGCTAACGCGCTAGCTTCATGTTGAGCTAGACTGCCGAGGACGGGGAGATCGATGTTCTAATTTCGGTCGGGTGATCTGGGGGGTGGTTTTTTCCTAATTAGTTTTATACTTTCCCTCCATGCAAATATGGGCTCATTTCCTCTAAATTAAACCTTCCCCATTCCTAACCCATTAGCGTAGCTAATACTTAAGCGTATAACCCGAACGGATAGGAAGACGCGGTGCTAAATTAATCAATTATTTAGGAATTACATCCTAGCATAATATAAGTTATTGTTTAGCGTTGTAAGACGCATAAGCATAATAAGTTTCAACTTCGAGTTAAAAAGATATAAATCAGCACAAGTAATTTAAACAATAAATCAGAAAGTTTCGTGTAGATCTAGTCTGCCGAGGACAGAGAGATCATGGTTTGAATCTCGCTCTGGTTAAATAGGGGTGGTTTTCCCTAAATGGTTTTCCACTCTCTCTCTCCACGCAAATGCGGGTTCACCTACTATACAGTCAACCCTCCCAATTCCTAACCCATTAGTGTAATTAGTACTTAAGCGTATCATCCGAATGGGTAATAAGACGCGATGCTAAGTATTATTATTATTATTATTATTATAAATCAGAAGGGATTAAAATAATAATGAACGTTAAGTATACAATAAAAGTAATACATTTTAACGTTCAGATGAGGTTATAAAGATTCAGCTAGTCAATATATATAGATAGATAGCTAAAGAGAATAAATAAAATGTGCATTTTAATTTAAACTAGAAAAGGGTCGAATCTTATATTTATCGAATCCGATTCTCAAATTTTCTTTTAAATCTCGAATCCAAATTCGAATCCTCGAATCCTTAAAAATTTAATTCTAGTTAAAGTAAAAATATTTGATTTTATAAATGTTGTTTAGGTCTTGGAGCCACTTAAAAATGATATTTTATTTGTTATATTTTTAACGTCATAAACAATAACGATAACACTTTTTTTTAGTAAATTATTTGTATTTATAAAATGTTATTTTTTTATTTATTTTTTTGTTACCCTCCCAAATACACGTCTATACAAATTGCATAGAATTGTTATTTGAAGTTTTGAAGTTATGGTATTATTAAGTATTCGCGATACTTTTTTTTAGATTTTTACGAATCTCGAATCTTTAGAATGCCATAGGATTTGAGGGATTCAAGGAATCAAGGATTTGAGCATCCCATCACTATATTTGACATATATATATATATATATCGCCTATGATCAATCATGGTTATTTTGGTCCCACTCAAATATTATTTGAAATATTGAGGGTTTAAAAGACTCAAATATCGACTTTTAATGACGATCACGCGATTGACTGAAAATAGCTGCGAGATCGATCGGTCGATCGCGATTGAACAGTTGCCCACCCCTGATACAATGGTAGGCCTACTACGCAAATGTGTATGAGAGTTAACTATCTATTTATTTATTTTTCCCATTATGGTAATAGTGAGCCCGTGAGCGTACCCAAATACACTAAAACTTGTAATAATATTATATGGGTAGAACTAGTTAGGCTTTGGACATTATAAAACAAAATGGGCATCAAAATTAAGTATTTAAAAGTTTCGGATTACGATGAACTTACTATATTTACCATTAACCCATTAAAAGTATCTCCTCGCCAAACTATAAATACTGAATTGGCATCAAGTGGCACGCTAGCCCATAAAAAACGAGTGGCCTCTTAACCACTCTCAGAATTTCCAGTTTACATTATTTTATTTGAATGTGTAGAAGTGATGGTTTGTTTTGTTTGTGTTTTTTTTACCGTCAATTGTATTGAAAAACGCCCCTATTCATTTCGGTTTACGGTAGTAAAATGTTTTGCTTGTCGGGTCCGGGAAATATCTAACTATAAAAAATGAGAAATGCAATCATTACCATTATTATTAATTCCTCTGACTCGCGATATGGGGCAAAGGGCCGCAACAAAGCTTTATTACTCCTGCTGATCCTAGTTGCAGTTTCCGTTATGGATTAATTTTAGGTAGAGAGGGTCTAATTTATATAAGTTTTTAAAATTATTGTCCCTATTATTATTATTATTATTATTATTATTATCATCATCATCAACCATAGCGCAAATTTTATATTTGTCGAAATCGACTATTATCATATATGAAGAACCAAACTCGGAGAATTATTTAAGTAACATCGAAAGAGAGCTTTTGTTTCCAAACAAGGAATTTATTTCTGGTTACAGAAAAGTACAATTATTAATTACCAAACTCTTACAACATTAAGTGCATGTATCGTCTTAAAGTCGAACATTCTGATAACACTTGGCACTAATACATTAATAAATAGTGTTATTTATTACTATACTTATATTTTTTAATGCGTGGTACTCTTATGGTTGAAAGTCGGCGTTCAATTTCTACCATATATTGTAACCCATTTCAGGGCCGCTTTGTCTAAGTCGTTACTCTCGTAATGGACCAGAGTGCCGAAGACTGGGAGCTCGTGGTTCAAGCCCAGTTGGGTGTAGGCTACTGAGTTTTTTCCTAAATAGTTTCCTACTCGCCCTCCACGCAAATTCGAGTACATTTCCTCCAAATTCAGCCTTCCTTATCCTTATTACATTAGCGTAATTAGTACGTGGGCGTGTAAACCGAATGGGTAGTAAGACGCGGTGCTAAAAAAAAAGAAACCACTGGTTAGAGTTATTTGGTTGCTCGGTCTAGGGGCAAGGAGTTGGACTTCTGTGCTGGGGGTCCGGGGTTAAATCCTTGGTCCCGACACATATTTATCTGATTGCTAAACTCTTCCTTCACCTCTAATCACAACTTGTGAATGTGTGGAATGCCAGGCCTACACCGTGGTTAGGATCCCACGTTAAACTGTAGCTCCTCCATTTCATCTCACAATCATCCTACCATTACACATTAGCGTGATAATAGCCCGAACGGGTAGTAAGATGCGGTGCTAATAATAAAAATATTTGGTTGCTCATGTGCACGTTTTGCTCTATAGCAACCGAACTGATTCCGTGACGTGGTTTACGGTACCGAGTATAAGAAGCCCTTGTTTGTGGTTGAGAGGTAGGAAAAATCATGTGAGAACGGCACTTGTTGAAAGACGAGTTATCAGGATCTCATGAGCACGCAAGAAGACACCAAACAAATTCGCATCTCAAATAACTGCCCTGAGTCGGGTTTCAAAAACCGATCCCGTGACCTTCAACAAACTCAATGATATCATCACATGGGTATCAGTTACACTCGACAATCGCACGTCGAGCTCATCGAGTGGGCATTCCTGTTGAACTTGTTCGTGGTTGGTCAAAAATCACTTATCCTGCCCGAAAAGTTGATATTAAAAAGATGAAAGGGTTGAAAAGTTGATTTCCCTATGACTTGAGTAAACAAACAACATTTCCTGAAGTATTATATTTTATTCAAAGACACCCAACCTTAGAGAAATAGCACAGCGCGTGTGTGTATATATATATTTTTTATATATACATATATATATATTTATATAAATATATATACATATATATATTTATATATACATATATATATTTATATATACATATATATATGTATATATCACAGAGCTTGTTTTTCTCGATTCTGATTCTTAAGTTCAACCTCGATTTCTATTCTTGAATATTTCCTATTTTATTATTTTTACAAGCATATAATCTCATATGAAAACATTTCTATTCAACTTCATAGCATAGAAAAATAACTAAAAAATGTAAATAGTAATAAAAAACCATTTTTAATTTCGCCAAAGAAAATATTCATTTTACCAAGTATTAAAATATAAAATTCATATAATTAATAAAATAACTAGAAATTATAATAGTGAGCATGTATTTTTACCAGTAAATAAAGAGCCTCACTGAGTCAAACATTTATAAATAATTTTTTAAATGTATAAGAAATAACTATCGAAAACAAGTCTTTTAAATTCACCAAATAGGGCCGTTAATTGAACCAATATAATATCAATTAACATCAAATAAACTAATAGAGAAATAAGCAATTACTACTCATTCTGAATTTTTACGTTTTGCTTAGTAAGTCAGTACTTTCATTGCGAGCTAAGAATCGAAGTATCGAGAATCGTAAGTTTAAGATCGACTATCTATTCTTTCGATACCAGTAAGAATCGAGGGTATCGAAGTATCGAAGAATCGAGTTTGATATCCCTAATATATTAATAACATTTTAGAAAGATATATTTAATATATTATATATAAGTAACACACACATAAAATTGAATTTTCGTTGGAGGCTACAAAGGAGGCTGGCATCCTGAACTCCCTAACCTTTAAAATGAATGTTTGTTTGTCGATAATTCTTTGAATGAAGGGAACGAGGTCTACTTTTCAAAGAACTACTAACTTTGAGAAGGTGACCTGGTGGTTTAGGGGTAAGGTGTCAAATTTCTGTGCTAGGGGTCCGGGGTTCAAACCCTTCCTTCACCTCTGACAAGACGTGTATTAATCACAACTTGTGAATGTGAGGAATGCCAGGCCTCCACCGTGGTTCGGATTCCACGTTAAACTGTAGGTCCTTCATTTCATCTCACAATCATCCTACCATTACACATTAGCGTAAGTGCGTACAACCCGAACGGGTAGTAAGACGCGGTGCTAATAATAATAATAATAATAATAATAATGATAACTTTGAGAAAAGTATTAGAAACACTGTAATAGTGACATATAAACATGTATAATGTAGCCGTCAGAACTGGTCGTATTGTTCGAAGCAGAGTCGGCCAAGTGAATCGATCTAAGTTGTGACAACTAAGATGGAAGTGTTTTTTTAGTAGCTATAAAATTGAGGAGTGTATTAGGTTACATAGTGATGAGTAGCATACCCTGTATTGATCACAATACACTGTTAGGATAATCAAGTCTCGTAGATTACGGTGGGCAGGACATGCAGCGCGAATGGAATATTCTAGATCCGAATTCAGGGTACTGACTGGCGAACCCAACAGGAAGAGACCATTGGGAAGACCTAAACGCAGATGGGAGGTTAGCATTAAAAATGAACCTGAAAGAGATAGTGTGTAATGAGGTGGACTGGATATAACTAGTGCAAGATAGGGATATGTGGCGTACTTTTAAGTGCAGAAGTGAACTTTCGAGTTTTTACTGCCATAGTCTAAGAAAATAATCAGTTTATTACTGAGGAGGAGCCAGACAAAACCATTCCAATAAAAGTCTGCTAATTTCAATTTGTACCCTCGGCCATTATTTTGATACTCGACCTAATATTGCATTGCACCGTCAGCCATAACGATCGCCATTCATTTCTTTAATCAGCCCGACTGTGGGAATGGATGGTTTTTATAGTCAAACTCTTGAGTCTGCCTCACCATGACTTGACAATATCCTCCGACTTGGGCCGCAGAGGTGACTAGCCAACTCACCAAGGGGAGAGCGGTGAGGGATGGGTCCTGATTATAGGAGGGGAATCGAACCAAAACCTCTGCTTTGTAGCGGGTTGAAAGGGGGAAGTTCCCAGAATTTCTCCAAAGGGAGGCTAATATCGCTCCTTAAAATTCCCTCTTTTTGTAGCACTGCGTCTTACTACCCGCTCGGGCTATAGCTTAATTATATGTTACATTGATATGTAAGGTTGAGGAGGGTTTATTTCAGAGGAAGTGTACTCGCATTTGCGTGGAGGGATAATCATTTAGGAAAAAAAAAAAACCTCAATACACCCTATCGGTAAACGAACCCCGAAATTATTGTGAAAGTGACGTGTTAGATTATTCGACCACCGAGGCGGGTTAAATCTTATCATACAATATTAGCTTAGTAGATATATTTTATAATATAAGAAACGTACTTACATGTTACATTTACTTAAATTGATTGGTATAACTTCTTTGGTCAATTAAATCAAGATAAAAATAAGAAACATAACCTGCAAGATAATTTATCTAAGGAGAAACCTAATTTATCATGAATTATGAAGTCAATTAAAACAAGTACAATAACATTTCTAAGAAATCATCAGTGAGATTGTTACAATAATAATGTTCTGGAATTATTACATTAACAGATTTCAAATTTCAAAACATTATTATTGTAACAATCTCATTGATGATTTTTTAGAAATGTTATTGCGCTTGCTTTAATAGACTTCATAATTCATGATAAATTAGGTGTTTCCTTAAATAAATTATCTTGCACGTTATGTTTCTTATTTTTATCTTGATTTAATTGACCAAAGAAGTTTTACCAATCAATTTAAGTACGTTATTATTATAAATTCATATTTCTTCTTACTATAACTATAATAAATATTACTGAAATTAGTAAATATTGGTACGCTTCATCGTACTTATTAAAAAAAATCCTAGTGTAAAATATATCCCCAAAAAATTCAACATATTGCAAACGGATGTTTATCGAAAGGAACGTTGATACAGGTGTCCTCCACCCAACACTCCTTCCTCCTATAGACAATGAGTCACCTGACAATAACGCCATGATTTCCGGTATCTGCTGCAGCCCAAACAATGCCCATGTTGTTTCGAGACAAGAAAGAAAGAATTCCTCCAATATGAAGCTGTCAAGGTATCGTTTCGACGAGTGTGCTTGGAACTAGCGGTTACCTTTTGAAGATACCAGTGTCTAGGTTGACTCTTCTCACACATTTTCACAAAAAAATGAACTGTGGACATGTGAGGATGGATATACCAGGACTATATAAGAACAGGCTTTTATTTTCTAACGCGGAATAAAATAATAGCTAAAAATTAGTCACCCTTGCCTTGACGCCATGATATATGTAATGTCGTGGAGTGTTGCCAAGGTAACCAGAGTTAGTTTAATCTGTTATCAGCCGATTAGTGGCCAATTGGTCTAAGGAGTCACTCTCGTATTTAGACTGCCTTGCTGATGACAGGAAGATCACGGTTCCAATCCCGATAGGGTATACTTAAGGTGTGTTTTTTTTTCCCGAAATGGTTTCCCACTCTCCTTTCACGCAAATGGGGGTAGACTATCTCTAAAATGCTTCCTTCTTCATCCCTGCCCCATTAGAGTAATTATCATATGAGCGTATAACCTGAACAGGTAGTAAGACGCGGTGATAAAATATAATGATAATACTGATAATAATATGATTCTGTGGATTATTGTTCTCTTCACTCAGATGAACATTCATTGATCGCGAATAAACGGATACACATTCTTGTTTAACACCTGGTTCCAGGGTTCAATTCCCGGCATGGCCGAAAATTTATCAATGATGAAAATGTGGGTTTACCCGTTCACAGTTATGAATTAACGGCCGGGGACTGGATGTTGTGTCTGTCCTAGTCTTAAGTTATAATTATGATAAGGCATATGAAGCTACGACAGGCCTAGCAAGCCGGTAGTGGAAAATATATGTCTTGAATAAAAAACTGACACAGGCTGGAAACAGTAATGGATGTAAAAAACGGAAATATATTCCTATGTGAGGTTTGTAGAGAAGAACTTGTGTACAATTGGTCAAATGGAGGACCTAGATTGGGAGAACATATCATAGGAACAATTTTAACAACCTTTCCTTTCCCTGGCAACACCCCACGGCACGTCACTGGCAATAAAATACCTCTGTATTTTTTTTTTGCACTGCGTCTTACTACCCGCCCGGTGGTATCCGCATATATTAACACTAAAGGAGTGGATAGAAATGGAAGGTAGAATTTAAAAGGCATTTGCGTGGAAGTAGGAGAGAAAACAATGTATTAAATAAAAGGAATTTGAAGCTTAACCTTCCCGTAGCAAGCAAACCAGGCAAGACGATACCAACGCCTTTTTCCACGTGCTTTTAAGTTCACTACACCGCGAGCCTTGTTCACAAGCTGTTGTTTTAGCGGTGCGTCTTCTATGCGTGCGGGCTGTACACATTTGTACTAATAACGCTAATGTGGTAGGAATGAGGAAGGAAGAATTTTAGAGGTAATTTGCCCGCATTTGCGTGTAAGATTAGTGGAAAACCATTTAAGAAAAACCACTCTCAGTAGACCCGACCGGGATTCGAACCCCGATCTACCCGTTTTCAGCAGGTCAGTCTAGTATTAGAATGACGTCTAAGAGTTAGACCATGTGGCCAACGAACCGGGTTGTTTACAAGTTGCTTGGTACTGCACACGAGACTTGTGTGGGGTCTAATTAGGACGTTAGTAAGGTTACGTAACGTAACTACCGCATGCTTCCCTGTAAGAATAATTTGCACGCTTGAACTTCACACTAACCGAGAAATTTCACCGTGTTTTTTCGCTGAAGCAAGCTCGTTTAGTGCCATAACTAGTATTAAGTGACCATGAATTATGTGAACTAGAATTAAATAAAAAATACATTTTTTACCATTTAAATTATTTAGTTGATATTTTTCTTCACCGGGTCTTACTACCTTTCCCGAGATAAACACATTTTAATTACGGAAATGAAGTGGGTAAAAGTGGCGTAGTAGAGTTGAATTTAGAGGGAATTTGCTCGCATACGCGTGGAAAAACATTTAGGGAAAACCTCTTTCATTACACCCGGTCAGGATTCGAACCCCAACATTTCCATCACCGTAAAATTAGTTTAGATAAGAGTTTCTTAATGTGTACTCCTCGGAGCCCTGGGGCTCCCCATGACCCCTTTAGGGTCTCACTGAAACCTTAGAGTCTTTGAGAGACAGGATCTTCTCAATACATTTCAACCAAAACAAAACATTACAAAAGATTGAATGCAGAAGCCGACATGCGAATCCATCTGTCTTCTATAAAGCCAGATATTTATTTTATTAGTTTTTTAGTTTTTTTATCCCCGAGTTTTACTGTTCAGGTTATGCGCATATATGACATTAATAGGCCAGGGGTGAGGAAGGAAATGCTTAAGAGGTAATCTACGCGCAATGGCGTGGGAGGAGAGTGGGAAACCATTTAGGAAGGCCCACCCCATCCCTCACTAGACCCAGCCGGGATTCAAACCCCGATCTTCCCGTCATTAGAAGGCCAGTCTAACACGAGAGTAACGCCTTAGACCATTCGGTAACTGAAACGGGTAAGCCAGATATTAAAGAGAGTTGAAAAAATAAGTTAAACAATGTCACCATTCTCACTAAGAAAAAGATTTTAAAAAAGAAGAAAAAAGTTGTTGATATATTGGTTCTCTATTTATATATTTATTTTATAAACCTATTTAGAATTCTTGTACTTATCTAAAAAACAATAAATACATCTTTTTCATTATAATAGAATCCTTCCTATACCATATATTAAATCACTAATAAAAATCAGGGCCCGGATTTTGATGGTATGTCTTTTTTTAAGGTAATTTTTTTTTCTCACTTTTAGCTCACCAAAATCCGGATACTGATAATAATAGTAATAATAAAGTATAATTACAGTATTGAAAATTAATTATTTCGATATTGATCTGATACCGTGGTTAAAGTACTCATATGACCATAAATATAAAGTAAAAGGGTGTTCCACATCCCTAGTTATAGTGTTCTTTGGTTCTACACTAAACTTGGAGGAGGTGGCTAGTATTGAAGGCAAGAGTTCCGTTAGCAAAACGTTACTAATTCCCATACTAACCGAGAAAGTAAACACAAAATATATGAATACGTGAGTAAAGGAATGACTTGTAGAGACAACTGTCAAGGTTAGACTAAGACTACATTCAGACGGGGCGGATTCGTCCGCGCGGTTTGATCCGTACGGAAATTGGTAGCTGTTCAGACGTTGCGGAATCCGTGAGAACTATAAAAGAAAAGTTAAATAAAATATCGTTAATATTTACAAAACCAAAACCTTGAAATTTATAGTACGGATAGTACAGAGGGCCGGATAGTCGTGGGTCTACTGTTCTTATATAATATAAATTTATGAGATAATAGCTAATAGAACTAATAAATATCTGTAATAAAGGGCAAACCTGTCAAGTACGTTCTTTTTTTCCAATTAATCCCCGGCGTCGGCGAATAGTTCCACCAATTTTGTCCAAGCTGGTTTTTTAAATCTTGTTGAAATATTCTTCACATTCCATGTCCCATATGGCAGGCTTTTTCTCCACCCCGCGGAATACGCGCGGTATCGAGTTTCTGGCGGCCGGTCAGCGGAGACCGCTCGGACGATTTCACCGCTCCGTCTCGTGTGAACGAATGAACGAATGTTGGGAGCTCAATACAACTCAATACCACGCGCTTCCATCCGCCCCGTCTGAACGAGCTCCAAAGGTACTATATTTTAGAGTAAAAAGAGTGCACCTTATTTCTCGCGATGGCTGTGACTGCAAACACTACTATAATGGGGTCGCCGATGGAAAATTCTTATCCGACAGTCAAACATTTTATTATTAGGTGTTATCAGGGCCGTAAGCCTGGTGGGCGGGAGGATTCAAACCCCTCCCATTGAGAAATAAATTTACATTAGATAAGTCGGTGACCTGATGGTCTAGGGGTAAGGTGTCAGACTTCTGTACTGGGGATCCGGGGTTCAATCCTCGGTCCCGGTACAGATTTATCTGATTGCCAAACCCTTCCTTCACCACTGACAAGACGTGTATTAATCACAATTTGTGAACATGAGGAATGCCAAGCCTCCACCGTAGTTCGGATTCCACGTTAAACTGTAGGTACTCAATTTAATCTCACATTCACCTACCATTACACACTAGCGTAAGTAAGTGCGTATAACCCGAACGGGTAGTAAGACGCGGTGCTAATAATAATAATAATAATAATAATAATAATAATAATAATAATAATAATAATAATAATAATAATACATTAGATAAAATTATATCATTATAATGAGACGAGAACTGTTCCAGTAGTAGATTACAGCGAGAAGAGATATTTGCAAGACTCCTTATAATTTATCCCATGAAGTTTAATCTTGGACTAAACATGAATCGATTCTGTCAACTTTAATATTCTTTTCCCAAAAATAAATATGAATGTGGATGAAAAAGCATGTGATTGTCTCAGGCAAGCGTATGATCACATTTTACAAATGAATAAAGAAGAGTGGAAGGGAAAAGTATCGATGTGGAGGAAGAATAGACTGGCAGATGCCAAATGCCTCCACGTCATTGTATGAGGAAGATGTCACAATGTGGAGGAAGAGCTTGGCAGCTGAAGACAAAGACATGTCCGATGTGGTGCGAGCACTCCAAGCACGCAATGCTGATATATTCCCAGGTGTACATTCAATTTTGCGGGTGCTAGCTTTGCTGCCAGTGACGATCGCTTGTCCCTAAACATTCATTTTCAACACTGACAAGAATAAAAACCTACCTAAAATTAAAATATAATTTGAAAACATTATTTTTCTGAAACTCTTGAGTTTAAATTGTCAGAAAATGTCCTCCATACTTTAAATATGATATGACTGTTTTTTTTTTGTGCGTCCCATATAAAAACAAATATTTAAATTATTTTCTATTACTTAAAGAAACATCTCAATAATATATATTATGTATGTTCACAATAACTATATCATATATTAGGTTATTGTATTGCTAACCAGTTAATTATACCTAACTTTTATGCGCCCCCCCCCCCTCCCAGCACAACCAGCCCTCCCTCCTTAGAAAATCCTTCGTACGTTCCTGGGTGTTGTCTTTCTACACGTTCGTTGCCTTATCCAAACTGAGTACTCTAGCATATCCTATCAGCAGCTTCCATGTTTTTAGCCCGAAACTTCATCTTCTTTCCTTGTTTCAATTTATCAATCAGTTGCATTCGTGATCTTCCTGGTCCCTTTCTATGACGTCACTCGATAAGTCGTTTCTTTTCATAACTTTACCCATCAAGTTGACCTTTCCATGTATTATTATTATTAGCACCGCGTCTTACTAACCGTTCGGGTTATACGCACTTACGCTAATGTGTAGTGGTAGGGTGATTGTGAGATGAAATGGAGGACCTACAGTTTAACGTGGGATCCGAACCACGGTGGAGGTTTGGCATTCCACACATTCACAAGTTGTGATTAATACACGTCTTGTCAGAGGTGAAGGAAGGGTTTAGCAATCAGATAAATCTGTGCCGGGACCAAGAATTGAACCCCGGATCCCCAGCACACTTTCCATGTAGAATGATTCACTTTTC